>VYYJ01001079.1:0-36947 GCA_021029165.1 Cyphoderus albinus | reverse complement strand
AAATTTTACTTTGTATATTTCGTCATCCACTCCAAATTTGCACACTTTGCAATAAAATAAGACTATCCATAATAATAATTTATGGCCCACGCTTTCTAAGAACAAATCTACCTTCACACCTGTCAGTTTTCAATAAGGCTGATGAGTGGCTTTAAAATCATCTGTCCTTGGTCATACAGTATTTCAAGAGCGGATGTTGATGCTTATATGAAAAGGGATGAAATTATTAACTCTATCACATTATGCAAATTGGTGAACTGGTGCTCAGAGGAAATAATCCGTGATAAATAAATGATGCTCTTGTTTGATAACAATTTTCTCCACTCGCCTTGGATTCCGGATCAAACTACAAATTGGCGAGAGTAAACTTTCCCAAAATATTGAAGGCTTTTTATTTATTTGTGTTTGGAGGCGGTGGTGTGCAATAGAAGGTCACTGAACGACCATTTCGCATGAATTGGCCAATTACAGTGTAGCACTATAGTAAAATGCGCTAATGAGGTTCACAATTCAATGGCTGTCTGGAGCCAGTTCCAATTACGGGGAAATTTCCTACCACCATTGTTAAATTACATAGGACCAATAAACGAAACGAAGTCAACAAAAAAATTAAATAGGCGATACGACACGATAGAAAAGCAGCCAATTTTCACTTCTAAATATATCACCTTTCATTTCCTACCCCTGCTGCTTCCATGCAAAAGAAACAAGAAGAAATAAATGGGAATAATAAAAGCAGCTTTCAATTTCACTTCCCAAAATATTCCCTCTTTGAGATTCTCCTCGTAAAAGGAGAAAGTGCCTATAAAATGCCGAAAGGATCATTATGTAAAAAGGAAAAGTTTCCTCTCATTGAATTTTTTTGACAAATTTTCTCCAACAAAAAATTCTTTATTTGCTTTCTTTATATTTGCTAAACTCATTTTCGGAATGAGAAGACTTTTTTTAGACCTCGACTCGACTCGAATTGAGTTGCTTTGCCTGAAGTGAAAACATTTTTACAAGGGGAACATCGCACGTGTGAAATAATATGTGAACGAACACAAATTGTCTGACTCGAGTGACTATCTTCCAAACCCCGTCTTCATTCCAATGTTTTTTTTCTTTGAAAATCCAGAAATTTTCTCGTTTGAAGCAGCAGTTCGAAAAAGTGTTCAATTGTTCTCTTTTCACTCAAAAAAAGGATTCCTTCTTATATTATGTAGTAATGTAGGTATTCCGTGACATCAAACCGAAACTCTGTACTCTCTAGTTTTATGCCTCAATTTCTCAAACAAGGGATATTTCACTTTAAAGGAAACTATTTTCCCTGTCAATATTCGCGAAAGTAAAAAACGAAACATCAGATACGTATTTTGACTGGTTTTCATCTCTCTCAAAGTGAGTAAGATGCCTTCTTTGGGAAACATTTCTCGTTTCATTTTTTTCGGTTCATCCTTTTAAAAATTGCACCCCGAACAGAACAGGAATATTTTACGAGGGCTTTCAACACTTTTGCTTATTTCTTGCTTCGCTTCCTATCTGTGTCACACACAACTACCTTCACAAAATATTTTCCAAAACTCTCTTATCTCTCCGTGTACCATATTGAATATTACCGTATAAAGATTTTATAAAAAATTCTTATCGACATCTTACCTTCAATAATACAATATGATACGATAACAAAGCAAGTTATGAGAAGAATGTGAAAGTAAAATGGGTTTGTGCTATGTGCATACATATCTATCTCTGCACTACAACAAAAGAACATAATTTCACTTTGATTTTCCTGAGTGGATTTTTTCTTCTGAAAAATAAGTATTTTCTTATTGTTATGGGAAATGAAACAGGAAAAAGTTGCAAGTGATCTTCATCTTATTTTATGTACTGTTATGACATGACACTTGACTACCCAGAGATTTGGAGAAAGTGATAAAAAATGGGCAAACTTTACTTCCGTGGTGACGACCGTCTCCAATGTCGCAAAAAGTAATTTTAAAGTATGCTCGTGTTTAATTTAAAATTGAACCCAGTACCACGGGAAATACAATTTCCATCACCTGACATGGCACACTATGGTCACCGGATTACCTGGGGAATGGGAGTGTTTTGATAAACATGACAGGTTGGAGGTCATTTTGTAATTGGCATGTCAATATGTTATTGGCAATCGTTATTGTTTCAACAAGGTCCTTATTTTCGACACGAATCGGCACTATTATTTACTGCTGTGTGCTATAATAGCCTTATTATTTTTTCCACCGCCGTCCCAAAGATCCGATTGTCAAATTTTGGAAACAAGAGAAAAGTTTCTTTTCCCCAGGAATACACGAGTTCTCGTTTCGTTAGAAGTTATTTTCTTCTCACATCTCAAGGGATTTGCGACGCTTTTCCAGAGAAAACCAAGCGATAGGATTGGATTGATTCGTGACATTTCAAATAATATAATCATATAAAATAATACAAATGTCCCTATTTTACAATATCATCTCTGGGTAAGTGTCGAAATAAAGGGAAAGCATTTCCGGGAAAGAAAGGTGGGGAATAAATGGGGACGTGTCAAGTGAACAGAAATAATCCTAACCAATAACACTCAAGGGTTCACAATACAACTACATAGTCCAAGGTACTTTTATCGCCATCACCAAAAAACTATAAACTACGTGATGTGATCTATGCTTTGCTGCTCTACGTATTCATATTCATGGCAGCCTATAAATATTCACTTGGCATCATCACTTTACCTCCATGAGAGTAGAAACCGGAAGTGAGCAAGCACAGGGAAAGAGCGTTAATACATAGTTGTGCTTCCATTGAGCTCCCAGTGTCTCCCAAGAGACAAAAACTTTCCTCCCGTTCACCTTTCCCATTTCCCCAAATGCAAAGTTATCGGAAGTTCTATTTATTTTTTGGCACCAAGCAGCGTCCCATTGTATGACGATTTTCATGGAGACGTGCTGTGCTCCTCTTTATCCTCCTCTCCCGTCAAATTTCCTTTTTATTCTTTCTGCCTCTCCAGCGGAAAAAAAATCACTTCTCGCTCAAAGTTAAGTCTTTCTGTTGCACTTTCACTATACTTTCTCCAGATGTTTTTCTTTTGTCTTTTTACTTCGTAGTACTTCGTAGCACAATTGTAACAGTAACAGCAGCAAACAATGAAAATCAATCTTGTTAATGTCATTAGAAAATATTTTTATTTTTGTACCCATCAATGAATCCACCCATCAAAATAAGTAACAAGGTACGAATGCAATTCACGCCTTTTCTCCAACTCTTTCCATATTTCTTTTCACCTCGTTTAGTCTCCATTTGTGGCATTATTATTTTTAACATTGAAGTGTCTTCCATTTTTATATCCGCAACCACCACATTATGTTAGAAAAAAGAAAATCATCAATGGAAAAATTGAGAAAAAAATTCTTGTTAATGTTTTCCTCTTTCCCTTTCTTTCACTTTCTCCTGTTTCCAGTTGTCATTTATTTTCTCCGAAAAAATATTACGATGACAATGTCAAAGGAAAAGCTTTTTCCTTTCCTGCCCATTCAACTCAGCTAGTGACAGGAGCTTTTCCTTTTTCTATTTTCTGACCGTATTTTGTTATTTCTAGGTTTTTTAGTAATGCAGTGTTAAAGTTAAAATAGGTCGACGACTTTTTTCTTTGAAAGCCTAGGAAAATCTCCAAAGGTAGAGAAGGTGTATTTTTAAGTGAAACGACCTTGCCTCGTCTTTGTCTTCTGCTTATCTTGTCAGCTTAGTTTTCTTTGTGCTAGCGACGGTGAGCTTAAACCTGGAAAAAGTCGACGGCACCAATAAATAAATGATGCTGATAATAATAGCGAGGAAAATTACCGGTTTTGTAAAATGGGATGTTGATGTTTGACGAGATAGAGTTTTTTGGGCACAATGGACACAAAATGGGACAGACGCACTATGGAAGCTTCTTTAGGGTAATGATGAGATCGAAACTGTTGTTTTTTCTTCTTTCCACTTTGAAATTCTGTCCAAATGTTTTTTCACGCTGTGTTAAGCCCAGACATTTGCCGTAGGACGTTTTAAAACTTTTCTTTCTTCATCTTCCAGCTCGTGTCTCCAGAACAGTTGAAATGACTTGCTCACACAGGTAAAACGGTTTTGTGTGCGGCGTGCTCAAAAACATAATTATGATGATATCATGCCTTTTCTTCAAGAACAATAATAATGGGAGCTGATCTCCGACGGGAGGAAAGACCTCCAACCATTCCAGAATCACTTTCTCTTCGCTTCCTTGCCTCCATTCATATCCGCCGTCGTTCATTCGCTTTTACCTATTTTCTCCATCCGCATGGCTTAAAAAAGCTCGTGTCTCTTCTTGAGAAGAAATATGAAAATGAAGCAAGTTGTGAAAAGTCTTGGATAACAGAGTCTAAGGAAGGATGAATGGATAACATCTCTGGCACATAGGAAATATGGCTAAAGGCTGAAAATAAAAATAAAAAGATGAAGCTGAAGCTTCCGTTTAAAAAATGTTTTCTTTTTCACTTACTCTGCATTTGCGTATCAGCCTCATCCTCTTTTAGAAAAGAAAATACTATCGTGTGCATTAATCGCGTAGTAAATTTTCCGCAAGAGAAAAAGAAGAAGGCGAAAGAGGAAGAGTGCAAACGCGTAGCTGGGAGCTTCCTCAAGAAAAGAATAAAAAAAGTTAAATATTCTGCATTCACGGAGATATATCATTCTTCTCGCACCTTTTTTATTTTAGGAGAAAGTCGAGTGAAGTAAAAGTGGAATGATTTATGATTTTGTGTATGTGTGTGTGTAGAAAGGCGAAAAAACTAAGCTGCATCCTCTTTCCATACTTCCAAAGTATATTTTTAGCACACTTTTTTAGACAGACCGACGCACGCACACACAATATTTTAAAACTTGTTCATCCTATTTTATTTTGGAGACGTGAGAATGAAGTGATAGTGCAGAAAGAAAAGGGTGCTCTGAGTAATAGTTATGAATTGCATCTCGTCTTATCTGGGTTCTGGATGATTATCAAGAAGTGAAATGACTTTGACCAGGGTAAATAAAGCGGAAATGCACAGATGCACACATGAACGACGTATCGGTCTGCTTCCACTTTTTCATTGAGATCTTTCCCTGTGGCGCCACTGTGCTACAATGATAGAATGTCTGCCGGCTCTTGACTTTATTACCCAGAAAAGTATTCCATTTTAATCTGGATATTCCGCGACTTTCATATTTAAATGGGAGAAAGGCAACTGCTATCGATCGATTTGTATCGGATGACTGACTTTGCCTTGGCGGTTGTGGTGTAGTAGTAGCAGACAAGGATTGTAAACAGGAAAGGGATAGAATATCGCCCTCAACCAGATATCTGATCTGATATGATATAAACTAAATATGTCTAAGTTTTTCATGGATGCAACATAATTTATGGATGTTGTTACCACCATTACCATTTCGCAGAAGGTTCCCCCAAAATTCTTATAAATAATCGCTCTTCTAATATCAACTTCCTTACGGAGGCGGTTTTTCCCTGAATAAATAAAGAAATCGTTTCACTCTTCATGTCCCACATTTCTCTTTCTCTGAATGGTATTTAATATAAATATGAGTGTGGCACGTGTGCTGATGCTGATGTAATATTTATTTCTGATGAAGTGAAGCCCTTCAATTATTCATTAAATGCCCATCAAACGTGTCCATTAATTTCACTGGATACACACATCATAAAAGTTGGTAAGAGAATATGATGGAGAACGGGCTGTTCTATTTCTGACAAGGACGCTGGCGGTTGCTGTAATAGTAAATAGAATTTTATTTCTGTGGAGAAAGTAAAACAGAGGAAAGAGGTGGATGTGGATGTGTTTGGAGGAGGAGGAGGCAAGATGACTTTAATGAGGAGTAAGTGTCGGAGCTCCGATATTTCTTTGTCGAGTAAACGTGAACATGAAAAAAAAGTTGAGCAAACATCTCACTACATTATCTTGTAGATGATGATAAAAGTTGTAAGAGAATTTGAACTGGAACACGGCCTGCTCATCATTATCATTACACATTAGTTTCTTCTCCATACTCTGCCCAAGGTTGTTTTGTCTTCCTTCCAACGCACACATTGTCTAAGCAAGCAAGCAAGTAAAAGAGGAAACTTTTTTTTTAGATTTAATGGACAGCTCTTTTCAGGCTTCTCTAGTGCCACTCCTTGGGAAAACTTAGGAAAGTGTATAACAAAAGTGGTAATGTAATCTAATGTTGTTTAAGTAGTGAGCTGTTACTATTAGGAAACATCCTGTCAGAACTTTACCATGTCTCTAATATAATATAAAGTTGGAAACCTTGAACGTGACACACGATGGTGAAAACTGACCTTTGCTCTGCCTTATACATAACAGAGTAAAATGAAAAACACTGATAAAAATTCCGGTCTGGGTAGAGATATTGCACACGTATGTATTTAGTCTATATAATATATACATTTTCATGGACACACTCCCCAATTTTATCTGGTGATGGTCGGTCAGACTGAAAAATGAAATTTATAGTCGCGATTTCACAAACGAGCAAAACAAGAAATGTGTAATTTTGCTTGACCTTTTCCCCAGGGTAGAATGGGACACCAGCTGGTTTCTAAATTGTAGTATTTACTTGCTTCATACTCCGTCGCTCCATAATTTACCAGAGAAGTTGAGCATGGTACACCTTGAAGCATAACTTTTCCACTGTTGTGTTGCTATTTTCTCTTGTCTTTGTTATCTGGGAATGGCGCATTCCCTCATTCCACTCACTCACTTACTCACGCAGGGATTCTCAAGAGAAAAGAGCCGCTCCATTAATCGATGATAAATGAGTTCTGATCGAAATCATAAATCACGCTCATGCTTCATTTTCTGCCTCTTCTTTTCTCTCCCTACGTGTATATTTCTCCCTGTTATTTTTCTCTGTCAAGTGTATCAAGTCATAAAATAATGGCTCCATTTCGTTTTCATCTTGCCTCTTTCTCTTTACCCTGATTCATGGCTCATGATGACTTATGACGTGACGTTCAAGCGAATGCAAAATTTTCTTTGGACAATTTGCGTACGAAAAGAAAGTTGTGCCCAGTCGGTCGAAATGACGTAATGAAAGAAAACACAATACAGCGAAGCAGAACATTATTTTTAACTGCCTCCGAGAAAAAATCTTGTTTGAGTAAATATGCATATATTTTGCATATTGATGGAATGCGATGTATCTGTGCACTCCATGTATAATTATAGAAGGGATTTTTAGCGAAAATTTTGCATTCATGGTTTTTAAGAACACGAATTGATTTTACCAGCAAAATAGCTGCGTTTTTACCCTACGTGCTATGTGAATGTGAAACGTGTCAAATCTTACATTGGGTAGGTGAGATGAGAATTGTTTGAAAAATGAAAATTACGGTTTTGTCATCAAATTTTAATCTACGTTGTTCTCCCCAGAAGCCGAAGCGTTAACTAACGACACAACGACGGTTAAATTTCTGAAAACATTAATTCATTGATTGGCATTTTT
Organism: Cyphoderus albinus; assembly: GCA_021029165.1. NCBI lineage: Eukaryota > Metazoa > Arthropoda > Collembola > Entomobryomorpha > Paronellidae > Cyphoderus > Cyphoderus albinus. The sequence continues at coordinate 29,444 of VYYJ01001079.1, read as the reverse complement.
GCTGCAGTTTCCACTGAAAAGAAAACTTTCATTTCCATTGTTGGCACAAGGAAAAGGGCGGAGCGCCGCTGCCTTTTTCTCTTTACTCTCTTTCGCTTTCTCTTTTCATTGAACAGTGTTCAAGTGGAAAGGGGAAAAAGGCTCTGGCAGTGAATGTGAGCGTGTCAGAGAAAGCGAAATCGGGATAAAGGAGAATGATATACATTTTATCCTGGAAAATTGGAATGAAAAAGTGTATCCGATGAGAGCCGTTATGATTACATTCCAAACTACGTCTACACCGCGTTGAATGAAAATATCAGCAATGCTGCTGCTGATGTTGAAGGGCTTCAACGGTTTTTCTATTATTTCTCAGAAATGAGGATTTTGTCACGAAAAACAAATATACAATAATAAAATAATAAATATGCCAGGGTTAAAATTGAATCTTCCCGGGTGGTCTCCTGGAAACATTATATACATGGAAAAAGTCGTCGTTCGCAGTAACGCTAACTTTCAAACGATCTTCAAAATAATTTATGAAATCATAAAATTAATAATACAGGTGAGCACAAGAAAAAACATTCTTAATCCTAATTCTAATCCTGCCTGTGTTCAAAAAAGGTAATTTTGGGAAATCGTTAACCTTTATTAATTTTTGTGCCCATTTCTTCAAAGCACCTCAGCTAATTTTCCGAGCTAGCATCCTTTCAGTATAAAATATCGTTTTAATTTTAAAACTACACAATCTTTAAGAACACGTGTTTCCTCGGCACTGGCTGAGCTAAGTGACCACAACCAGCTACAAAAATGAATATTACAGTTTAAAAAGCACACGATGAGAATTTACTGGTTTCATACGGCATAGAGGAAAAAAATGAAACGTCGTTTTCTTTCTCCGAAGCAGAAAGGAGCCTTCTCTCAACTGTGAAAAGAGGAGAAAAAAGTCTGAGAGAAAATCTGTCTCAAGCGAACCGTCCAGTTCGGCGAAGGCGAGTCGGACGATAAAAATGCGAAAGTTTCTCCAGGAATGTATGCACATAATATGCATGCGAATGAATCTCCCGACAGAGGACAAAGTCCATTGTAAATATGTGGGCTTAAGTATAATTTGGTAATCTTGAGGAAACTAGAGTGCAGCCAAGTCAAGTCAGGACAAGGAGGAAGAAAAAGGCCGCAACAAAGAGCAACTTTCATGCTGCTTGGTCTTCAGACGGCTGTTGTAGTAGATAGTGACGCGGTGGATCGTAAAAAGGAAACCTTAGCCAAGCTAAGATAACACGAGGAGTTTGAAGAACAACAACAATAACATAACATAATGCATTGCATGATTCTTTTCTCGCTTCGTCATCATCATCCCCGAGATAAAAATATTCCGTCTTGTGTACCTAGTATTAGCAGTAATAATAACCCAGGGAGAAAAATATGGCAGAAAATGGAGGTACGCGAAGGAAAAAATAAATATGAGGTATGGCATGGTAACCATGCAGCTCAAGACCCAGAACTATTCCAGGACCACCTTTCCCTTTGCTTTCTTTTTGCTCCGTTACACTTTCTCGTTTGATTCTCTCCTCTTCCCTACATGTCTTAATGTTGCCTATAGAACCTTCTCCATTATCATTATAATACCATGATAAGTTAAGTTGGCTTAGCACACACAGCGAAGACCATGGGAGAATGGACGAGCATTTGAGGACGTTGTATGTACACACATGAATAGTTTACTTTTACTTTACTTTTTTATTTTCTCTGCTTGTGTATTAGTCAGACTTTTCTCCCTGCTTTCACAAAAAAAGAGGAGAGCATCACAATCTTCATAATCATCAGAAACAGCAGTGGCATCAGAAGAGTCTGAGAGAAACTTTTTTCTCTTTTCACATTCGAAGAAAAGTTTTCCCAGTGAACCTAAGTTAAGAGAGTGAGTGAGTATAACATGTGTAGTTCTCTGGAATTTTTTGCTGGCTGGAAAGAAGAGCATTTCTCTTCCAGGCCGCGTGATACTTACCGAGACACTTACTAACATGCTTACTTAGGAAACAGCGTCCAACTTTTCTCCAGCTCTCTCCAGCGGTGTTACTTTCTCCTATGTAGGTTGATGATAATATTAAGGAGGATGAAGCGAAGTTGTGTAATGTGATGCGGGACCTAGACAGAACAGCCTCTTTATAAGTAATAATACATAATGATATGAAATGTACTTTGATACCATTTTATTGCACTTGCGACCGTGTAGTTTGTGGATAAGCAAGCTGGAGTCTGCTGATGCTAAATAACCTTTATATTTATATTTACATTGATATTTATATTTATAAAAGTTTTCACTGCGTCTTCGACGACTTACCCTCACATAAAACCGTCTTGTGAGTGAAGGCGAGAGTACAAAAGTGAAAGTTACGTAGTTTCAAGTTTCATCAGCAAAATGTGGTCGTGGTCGCGGCTCGGTCTTGTTTTCTGTCGTGTTTTGGTTGTGTTCTCAAAATCCTTTATCTCCGCTTTCCTTCCTCTTCTGCTTCTCCCGCTCGCTCTCTCTTCCCACTTTCTCCACTAATAAATATTGTCTTGTTTCGCTGGGTGCAATGGGCATGTGGAAGGAGTGAAGATGTAGCAAGAAGAGAGGTCGCGGCGTCGTGTGCATGAACAACCTATGGAAAGAGAAGGGAACAGATGAAAAGGACGACAACGTTTGTGGTTGTGTACTGGGAACTTTTCCGATGTCGTTGCGCGCGGTTTGGTTCACCCTTCTTCATTGAGACTGAGACCAAGTTTTTTTTCTCCTGTCTCTCTCTATTGTAAATTCTCATTCTAATTGTAATATTAATATTAATAAATGGAGCAAGTGTTGCGTTTCGCATTTTATTTTCTCTCTTGTTTCTCTCGTGTTGTTGCTCAATTCATCTCAAACTGTTGCGTGGTATGGAAACACAGAAAAAGAAATTAGAAACTTTTCCGCTGCTCATGTTCTTTTTTATCCTACTCCTGCTTGCTTGTCTGGGAAGAAAAGAGAATTAAAATTGGGAAAAGAGAAAGTGGAACAGACTTTATTCTGCTTTGCCTAGAGAAAATGAATGAGTTATGAGAATATTTCGTTAATATTGTTCTGTTATGAGTTAAGCAGAAAGAACAGCAGATTTTTATATTTTATAATCCCGGTATCAATAATACCGCAAAATATGAAATTACGTTGGTGGACCGAGCCCCAGCCACGTTTCATGTGATGTGTGCAAAAAAAGACTTTAATCGCAGTTTTGAACGCTCCTTCTGCGTTCCGGTTTTGTTTTAGTTGCTCTTTTATTGTTTGCATTTTCGGTCCGACGAAGTCATTAAAAAGGGAGAAAACAAAGCCAGTGGTGCAGCAGCCGCTTCCACTCCTACTTTATATTACTGACTCCAGGAACTCCACTGTGGAACTCGTTTCTCCCTTTCCACTTAACTTTCTCCTCATCCTCTTTCTCCAGAGTAATAAAAAAATTTCCGCAAGGATCATCCTAAAAGCATTAACTCTCTCATTCCCAGTTAACGTTCAATTTTTATACTTCCGCTTTTTTATTGTACTTTTCTTACTTCGGGCGACTCTCGGTTGAGTGTGGGAAACTCGTGTGTAGCATTTTTAGTGGTCACACTAACATCACATCACTTCTGCCACTCACTCATATCACCGGTGCGGTTTCATTCCCATGCCGAACTTATTTGTATTTTCGGCCATGTTGGCACCACACCGCAGAATGAAACCGTCTAATTTTTTATTGCGACTATACGATTATTTTGTTGGCCATAAAAGCGTACCATTTTTATAGGTAGCGTAAAGTCAGGCTCAAAGTCAAAGTCGAAGTTGAGACTAGACGAGCGGTGAAAAACAACTGGGAACTTTTCAGGGTGACTCATAGCTGCTATATTACTCGGGACGAATGGAAGAGAAACGATAATTTTTAAATTAATGGGCCGATCAGTAGAATAACAAAATCATTAAACGACAGCTCCACATACCATAGACAGGTCTGTAGGCAGCAGAAGCAGCCGCGAGCTAAATTTTTTATTATTATGGATAAAAGGCCATCACAATAAAAAATTGGATAATTACGTATTTATCAAATGGGCAGGATGATGGAATGGATGCGAGTTAAATCAGCTTTACGACGTTATACCCACATTTTCCACAGAACAAAGAATAATTTTTTTCCGGGCGGAACGAAAGGAAAAATTCATTTTTTATCTTCACGTTTGATGAATAATAAAAGAGACAGAATTTATTGCTCTTCTTTTTATTCCACGTAAACGCAGAAACGGACTGAGTAAGAAAATAGAAAAAATATTAGACCATAATTCCGTTTGTGTTGCAAGCGATTACAATTACGAAGATTTTTCTCCTTTCCTCGAATTAAGTACTGCAAGATAAGACGCGAAAGTGCTCAACTTTTTTCCTTTTTATATCCTATATGTCCATGAAAGCTCCATTTTGTCCCGCTCAGAGTCGACAATATAACAATAATGGTTTGTGAAAGCACCAAAAGCAAATAATCGTTTTCCGGGAAAAAACAAAGGGAGATGATCTTCTCAAACGGAACGAAAGGAAACGAGGATTTTAATTTTTTACGAGCAACATCCTTCAAAGCCAGAGTTTTATGATGGTTTAGTTTTAAGATGAAAAACAATCCTCCACCAGAAGCAGAAAAAAGACGCCCACTCGTGAGAAAAAACATGGCTTTGACAATAGAAAACATGGAAAATGGAAATGTTTATCTCCAAACCATTAATTCTATTTCGGAGAAAAATTTACGACGAGTTTCTTCTCCAAGCGAGGTCAAAGAGTCTACAAAAACGCGTGAGAAACTGAGAAAAAGCATTTAACATTGAAAACGATCACGTCATATCCTTCATTAAAATACCGGTCATAAATCCAAGTTATTACTATTACAGCGCCTTCAAAAATATATTTACCACAAAATTCTGTTTGGTCACTTTTAAAAAATCTGCCTAAGAAAACTAATTATCGCCCACGCTCCATTTGTTATGCCATATTAAATTCTTGAATTTTTCACCACATTGACGTCCTCCACGTCATCGTCATCGTGTTCGTCGCGAGGTCATGAGTTTTTAAACTAAAAGTTTTTAAGAGGTGGCTTCTCTCATTTTCGTTGATCCTACTCATCTCAACTTCAATTCTTGTGCTTATTCTGATTTTAAAAGTGCACGCGTCACGCCCAAACCATGCCCCATGCCAGCAGAGACGCGAGAAAAGTTTGATTTTATTTTGTATTAAGCCAAACTTTCTTCTTCATTTCGTTCCTTCAAGCCATCCGAAAACTTTCCAGTTTTATTTTTGTAAGAAAGCCAAAAAGCAATCAGATAAGCGTTATGATACCATGATTTAGTAGTGAAAGAAGGAACTTTCGAAACAAAAAAGACTCAAAAGGAGACTGTGAAAACTCTTGTTTTATATTTATTAAGCATTTCGCTTTTATAGAACTCACCACGAAAAGAAAAATTTCGCATTTTATCAGCTAAAAACTAAAAGATATTTTAGTGAGTGAATTTCCAAAAAGAAGTTTCAGAGATTAGAGAATTTGCCGCAAAGTAAAGTGACTTTTCCTCTCCTTCCTCCCTGAAAGTAGCTAATTAATTAATTCGTTAAACTAACTAGGCAGTAATTTAATCAGAAGAAGGACAATTAAAATCTGTTTACACTTTAAACAAGTGTTCCCCATGACCTCCGTCACTGTCATTTGTCTACCCAACAGTGCTCTAGTCAACGCTCTTTAATTATGTGAAAGATGAGATGATATTCAGTTAGAAAGTGGACAGCGATTCGGTTTCCTCGAACTGACTTTGTAATTTGATCCGTTCTTCACTGCAACATTCCTGGAAACGTAGGTGTCTTTATTAACAAGACATGTTTAAAGTTATCATGTCACCTGTCTATCTCCAAACGTCGGCAAAGTTTCGGTTTCACCTTCACTTTTGCCCTTTCCTCCCATAGTCCTGTAGGTTCTTACATACGCGTCTAACTCACTCGACAAGAAATTTGTATCGTATTTTGTTGCCCTCTAATTAGAACAAGATACGATCTTATCTTGAGTACACATCACTGTTACTTTCGACTTGTTGCCAAAACCAAACCCAAATTAAGTGGTGACATTGAGCCAAAACAGAAGATTGTTTTTGCTTTCTCTTTTCATCTTGTTATTCTCCGGCTTCTTATTATTGCCATTAAGTTTCAAAGCTGCTCAATTTTGTTTGTATGATACCAGGTAATTATGCGAGCTGAGCGAGCAGCATTAAAACTTTTATATCTTGTTTTTCTCTTCTTTTCTTTGTTTTTGTTGAGCGAAAGTCGTCTTAGAAATAAGCATCATTACTTTTCCTTTTCCTGGAGGTTTAATACTGATTTCGCTTTGAATAATTTTTTCTCAGCAATAAACATCTACTAATAGAATAAAAGAGCTTCTGTAATTTCAATCAGCGTGATTTCAATTTTCCTTCATCATATTGGTGAATTGAGGAAACCGAAATGTGAAAGTGGATTGGATACAGAAATAATTGGAATGTGGAAGTTGGGGATGATACAAAATGAGATATGTAATTTAGGTATTTAGGCCGTCCCCTCCTCTCCACTCGAGCTAAAGCTGATCTTGTAATATCTGATGAACACAATGAGAGTCTAGCATCTCCGGATTTTAATCACTTGTGTTTTTTCTCATAAGGAAAAGGAAAGAATAAAAGAACAATAATAAACGAAAAACAAGAAGAGAAGAGGAAAAATAGAGAAAAGAAAGCGAAACTTTCTTTTCCTGGTTTGGGAAAGTAAAAAAAGGTATTAGTATTGCAAAACGTTATTAGCGAACTAAAAATACATTGGCACTAATCTTTCCACCTCTCTCATTTACTCGCTTTTCGTGGGAAAGTAAATAAGGAAAAGAAAACGTGAGCAGATCAGATCATCCTTGGCTCAATTATTTTCCTGTTTTGTAAATACTCCATTAAGCAGAATTTGATGGAAGGTCGTGAAAGTGTATCCAATATAAAACAAACAATAACAATCTTCTGGATAAAGTAAACAGAAACTAAACCAGATAAAAACAAAAACACAAAAATACTTTTTTCCACTGTTTCATTTCCAGTTTCAAGGAAATCGAAAGGGTATGAAACAAGAAGCAAAACAAAGCAGACGAACAAGGAGCGAGCGAGTGAAAGCGAGAGAATCGGCGAAACTTTCTTCTTTCGCCTGCTTTCTCTGCTTTGTGCAGAAAAATAAAGTTTTATGTAAAGCACAAACAAGCGTTTTGTTTCCTATTTTCCCCTTGTGTGTCTCCAGAATTGATTTGGATCATTAAAGTGATTATCTGGGCCTGGGGAGCCCGAAAAAGCGTAATAATTTCGCAGTGCACCAGCTTTGCAAAACATTTCAAGGTTAAAATTCATTTTAATGGGCTCTTCAACATCTCACTTTTTAAACTCGAGAGCCTGGCCTAACTGGACAAAATAATTTCATTAATCCCATACGCCACAGTTGAGCTGCACACTTTCAAATGGCAAAGGACGAATTTTCTGCTGGTATTTTTACATTTTCTGCTCAACGCTTCTTTTCTGTTGTCCATCATTAAAATTGAAACGTTCAAGAAAAATGGGAGAAAGCAAGCGCTGAGCTAAAAGTCGTTGAATTGAATTGGAGAAGCAAAGTGGGCGAGAGAATGAATAGAAAAGGAGAAAGTTAGGACACGACAGGCGATTACAGCAAGGAGAAGAGGGACACCGGAAATGAGAAAAAGGAGATAAAAAAATAATATGAAATAAGGGACATTATTGCCAGTGATGTTAAACTAGGCAGGATACAAAAAAGTGGAAGATGTGTTCCACTCTCGCTCATTCAAGTGGAGCAGAGCTTACACAGCAGATAAAAGGGATTGATAGGAATGAACAGATAATACATTAATGAAAAGAAAAGTCTGCGAAAGTGAAAGTACGCTTAAGCTCAGGAAAAAATGGAGATTAGAAATGTTTCAAGAGTCACTTACATAAAAAGAGATTTGATTCGATGATGATTTAACCGGGCTCGATAATTAGATTTCGTATTTTAAACCCATATTTATCCATCCACCGGAACAAAAACCCAGTGTTCAATTAGATAATTCCAGCTTTCTCTTCCAATCACACTGCATCTTTTTCCCTTCCTTCCTTCATGCATCACTTGACTTTTGACGTTTTTTTCTGGAGTGGGCGTTTAGCAAAAATTGAAATCTTCCCAGGAAATGGGGAATTAATGAGGAAACGACGGGGGCGGCGTCACCCAACATCACCAGCAGCACAGCAGCGGCACAGTCAGAATTTCTTAAGAACATTACCAAAAACGGATTTCTGCTGCTCTGCCTGCATAAAATGCACACTATTCAGGCATGTCATCAAATATTCCCCAAAAATATTAAGTCTTCATTTCATGATAATAAGCATAAAAACAAGGTTGCGCGAGTCAGAGTCGTGGTGAAAGTCACGTTGCCCATAATGTGTCTCGTCTCGCCTTTTTCTTGAAAATAATCAAAAGACTCTTCCATTCAACCTAAGTTTTCCCTTGTCAACAAAAATTAGAGTTTCTCTCCTTGTTTCTGCAAATCTTTTGTCGACAACAAACACACATTTTATGCACACTCACACACGCATAACAAAATTTTCTAACTTACTCGACAATTTTTGTTTTGTGTCCGGATATTATTATTACATAGAATAACTGTGTTGTGTGTGTAATGCGCATTACAGAGTATAACAAAATAAATACTTCCATCTCTGCTTATCTTCAGTTAAATAAACTAAAGTAGACCATTTTCTCTGCCTTTTGTGCGCACTCTTTTCTTTTGCCCATTCTTTTCTTTCCTTCTTGTCTCGTCCTCGGCCTGCCTATCTCTCTCCTAACTTTCTATCAAGAAGACAAAAAAATATCCTCAGAAAAAGGAAATCTCTGCCACGCTTGTTTATGCCAAGTTAAGCCAAGCTTAGCTTGGAAGGAACAGCGAAATATCACATTATTTTTATTGCATTTTATTTTGTATTGTGGGAGAAAATACGGAGTTTCATTTCGTTTCAGAGTGTGGTACGTGGTGACTAGGCGAGACAAGGCGAAGGTAAATATTACTCAGAGAGTTACTAACTTCAGTTGGCATTACTTGCACATATTATATAGACGAATTATTATTGTTATTTGGAATTTGGTGAAAGAAAGAGAAAGCAAAGGGGGAGAGAGGAGAGACAAGGGTGTAATATAGAATTGGCCATATATTTCAATTCCTTTCTCTTCTCTCGTCGTTTCTCTCGTCTCCGTCCCATTCTACTCTGACAGAGGAACAAAGAGGCCTGAGAAGAAAAGGAGAAAGCAGTTCCACTCCTGCTCTCCCTCTCTTCCTTTCTCTGCTCTACTCTGCCTGCTTTGTGTCTCCATGTGTACACATTACAACAATGGGATGTGTGTTCAGAGAGCATCTCCATCACCACCACACCATCATCATGTTCCTTTCTCCATCATGTTCCTACACATTTTTCCTCATCTCCGCAAACACACGTTTTCCCATGTTTTCCTTGTCCTGTCTTCTCTCACATCACATCTTCAACTCATCTCATCTTCTTCATAAACCCCAAAACTTTCCACTTGCGATGTGATTCTCCTTTTCATCGCTCGCTCGCTCGATCATCATCGTGATGAGGATGAGATGGGTTTCTGCTGTTGAAAGCTCAGCCTTAGCTCAACTCAGTTCGCAGCCCTGAGCTCGTTCCTTTGCTCCTACTACTTCACAAGCTTTGCTCTACTCCACTGTCGTTCGTCTTACCTCCGAAAATACATTGGCACACTCACATATGCAGCCATAGATTTTTCCCGTGAGCTTCAGCCTTACTGTCTTCATTCTGGGCAGGAGAAAGGCAAGGTTGACTTTCAGGAAAGAAATGATATCGCAGCTCAGTTGTGAGTTAGAGTGGTGCGAGTGTGCTGGCTGCTGCTGCTGTGGCTCACTGCAACACTGCCAATAAGGAACAATTTTCATTTCCTTCGCTCTCTTTTGTGTCATTGGACACTTAGTTGAAGAATCTCGATTCTCATATTTCAGTACATTACATTACATCACTTATCATTTTTGTGTTCTATTTAGAAACTCGCTAAAATAGAAAGTGTCTTTCTTCTCTGTAGATAGATTCGGGCTTGTCGGTGGGGAAAAACGTTCAGCTTTCTTCTTTTTACTCGTCACATTTTCTTTTCTTCCAGTGGTGAACAAAAATTATGTCGTTCATTTTATTTTTCTTCTGGTTGTCCAAGCTGTAAGTTAAGTTGAGGAAAGAAGAGAGGAAAAGAAAACGAGAAAATAAAAGTTTTTTGTGGTTATCTGTTTTTTTGTACAACTTTCACGTAGACGTCTCACTTCTCTTCTCACCCACTTCGCGGGAGAAAGTTGAGCTTGGTGAAATAGTTGGTGTATTCAGTTCAGTTCAGTGGTGGTAGTAAATAGTAGAAGTAGCAAGTAACGGAAAGGTTTTTGAGGAATATCAAAAAGAGGAACGTGTCTCTTTCGACTTCATATTGCGCAATGCAAAAAGCGAGTAAATATAAAAATAAAAATAAGCAGGAAAAGGAACAGGGGCGAAATAAAGTTCAACTCTGAATCTACAACTAAATTTATCTCTATAGGAATATGCATCGTCTTTCCCCTCTATTTTTCTATCTGCCGTCGAGAAGAAATATTTATTTACTTTAGCAAGTTGAAAATAGTTTTTTAAAGCTGAAATGTGCACCATGAGGAAACGTCCCGAGAACAAGTGGCGCAACTGGGAAACAATTTAAATATATAAATAAATAACTTTAAAATTAATAAATATGGCGACGTGGACGCCGGCCCCTGTGGTAACCACTTCCAGCACCAAGAACAATGTACGGCTCCATAAATAACATTCATAATAATAATCATAACAACAATAATATTCCAGTAATGACAATACTATCGGTGCATATTTTCATTTTTAAGTGCTGTCTCCATTTCCCCGTGCCGTGTCTTGTCTCTGTTTTGTTTGTGTAAAAATGAAATATCGCTTCTGATATTACCCGAAATATGTATATTGTTCACAATTTGTGAAGAATGGGTGGAGAAAAGTAGTGGCTGAAAAATTATCAACTTTTCTTTCTCACTACAATTGCATAATTCATTTCAGATTGTAGAATAGATAAATAAATAAAAATATGTGAAAAAAAATAAAGTTTTTTTTTGTTTTTCCATGCCTCTGCTCACTTCACTTTCTCTTCCCTTTGCTTCTTTTTGCTTTCTCCTCCTTTTCTGTTGCTATTATGGTTTTCGCGAGTGTGGAAATGCGATAAAGGAATTTTATGTGCTTTTCCTCGTTCTGACGATACTCTGGAAAATATGATTTCCTCCTTTCCTGGTTTTCACAGTTTTTTGCACATTTATTGCAATTTATGATTGCCATTTTTTACTCTGCTACAAGCAAGGGGATGAAGCCTAAGGGATAATAATAATAATAATAAGACTAACAAGGACAATAATAAATAAAAATAAAAATAGTAATCATAATAATAAAGATAAATCTAGCGGAGCGTGGAGAGGGATTTTTCACTCTATTTAATATTTTATGTTTTTATCAATTTTCCAGGGATCAGCTGGAGTGGACACAGCGCTACTCTACGAGGCTCATGGTCTCGTCACGGAGATGCTTCTGGACCAGGCCACCCTTCCAGCGAACATCGTGGCGGGTCTGAAGGCACTCGCAAGTCTATTGAAGCCAACCTCGACTTCGAGCATCCACTACATCTCGAAGCCGAAACCCGTCCCGTTGACTTTGTCCATTGATCCGGATTACACTTCGGATATTGATGAGATCCCTTACACCGGAGAGAAACTCTCCACAATGCCGAAGGTACCTAAAATTTAAAAAAGCAGACAAACATAATCTCACAACAACCCTGGCATCTCTCACCGTTTAATTTATTTATATCCAAATTGCCCACATATTTTTTCCCCTTTTTTATCTCCTCTCTCCCGAGATTAATTTATTGTTTCTTTGAACTCTATCCTTTTCTCCGGTTAAAATCTACCATTTTCTTCATTCCTCTCGATTGAGAGAGAAATGTAGGGGAAAAGGGATTTTTTCTCAACGAGTGACATGCTCAAGGACATAGATACATACATTGATGTACATGCATATAAAAATGTAAACTAAGTAAATCAGTGAAAGGGGGAAAGTGAGAAGGAGAAAGTGGAAGAAACCATCATCAATCCTCCGCTGCTTTCTCCTTTCTTCCACGTGTTCATGTCCACGTAATGGAAAACTCCCGTTTCGTTCTCTTCCTAGGCAGGTTCTGTCCTGGGGAAAAATTGATGCCATTGGGAAATTAAGTGAAACATTTTATTTGTGGCGATAATTAATTCATGAGATTCTCAATCAGGGAATTCCATTACTTCCTTTTTTGCTCCGGGACGATTCAAGGAGGAAACGAAGACAAATAGAAATTTTCCAAATTATTTTATTTGCTAGCAGCACTGATTGAAATAGCGATGCCGAACATGTAAATGACGTTGTTACTTGTAGAGGGAAAGACACAGTTTTTGTGGAAACATCTTGTGCAAAAATGTTAGCATTAAAATTGCACATGAAGACAAAGCGAAACCGTAGAGAGAAAAGAAAGCGTCATGCTGAGCCTGCATAATTTGCACGGAGGAGTTATTATCTTGTCAGATGAGATGAGGATGAGACAATAAATACATTCCGATAATTTATATTTTTTCCCCAAAGAAATGAAATGAAATAAAGTCACAAAACAAGAGCCACAAGAAGACAGAGAAAGCAGATAAACATGGATATATACGTAGTACTGCATAATGATGACTGTGTCCAAAAAATGCATTAGCATTAACCCAGTATTATTCTAGTGAGGAACGTGTCTGTCCTTTTCGAGCAGCGACGCGTGAGTCCGAAAAGGGAGAAATTCTTGTGTTTCTCTCAAAACTCCAAATCACTTCACTCCGCTCACATCCACATCCTCCCAAAATCCACCGACTGGCTCACTCGCATCCACATCACGTATCTGCAGAACGTACCATACATGGATCAGATCCCCGAACAGAAATCAAATGAATATAATGCAACCTACATACATTTTTTTGCGCATACAGAAAAAGGGTTTTGTTTGTTGATTAAACTAAACTGAAGGAACATCGCATACGTATGTACTTATAAATGTAGCAGCATGGGAAATGTCTATAGATTTTTATTGTTTCGTGTTCTTGTTCAACACGGCGGGGTGGTAGTTTGGAAACGGGGTTTTTTAATTAGTTACGTGATTGATCTTCGGAGAGTAGAAGTAGAGGAGATGTGATGTGATGGTTTAGAAATGGGATGAGATGGAATCTGATGTGATGTGATGTTGTGCGATCTTGTGCACATATGCGTCTCGCCTTTAATCAGTGCCAATCCCAAACACAAAATGAGTGTGTCTGTGTTCATTTTTTATTTATTCGGGGCAACTTGGAAAAAAAGTTCTATTTAGGTAATTTTATATCTTCTTTATAATACGAAATGAGTGAGTAAAAGTAATCAATGGGCATTTCATTATTGCACTGCGTTGCATTATTCTGGTAGATGTTTCTTTTTTTACTGAATTTGCTAGTTTCTTGTTTTCAGCAAGGAAAGTAAAATAGTGGTGAAAGTGGAGACGCTAGACAGACGTTTTATAATGGAATAAAAATTGGATGTAAAATGCAACATCAAAAGTAAATAATTAAAGTAGAAATAATGCGCCTTTAATTTTCTCCTCTTAACTAACCAGATTTTTATTTTGCCCCGGCTGAGAAAAGCAGATTTTATAGTGATGTTACGATTACATTTTTGGGAGCGTAAGGTAGAAAAAAGTTGCAGGAAAAACATACAGAATGTAAAAAAAGCTTTTTCGGCTTTCGCTCTAAGCTCATTTTCCAGCTAATGACGTAATGCAACAAAATTTGATCTGGTTTTGTTGGTGATAATAGGTTTATGAAAAGTTTCCACTTTTCCAAAAATGCTTTCCATGTTTTCCCCAAAAAATCATGTGTCTCTTACAAAACAGGTAAATGTGCAAAATCACTTTATTTATTTTCAATTTTTCTTTTCTGTCCGTGTGTTTGCGTCAGTCAAACATTTTGTTGACGGAGAAGGCTGTTTGATGAATCGATGTGATAAAAATTCATACTACGACTGCTGGTGAAAGTATTTGAAAGTGAAACAACCTTCAAACTGCACATGATCCCCGTTTATTTTCTCAGGAGCCTTTTCCAGCTATCTGATAATTTCAAGAAAAGCTCTGCACTCTATTGCGTAGATGGAATTCATTTTTCCTTTATGTATCTGTTTAGGCTTGGAATCATACCGATTTTCTCCTTTGTTCTTTGTTCTCTCGTCTTGCTCTTGGGCTTCATTATATTCCTAACTTTAATATGATCTTCACTATTTTTACGTCTATTCAACAAGTAATTTGGCTGAATGTGATAATATCACATTTTACTTTTACCAGGAACATCCATGATAAACAAGAAAATCTTGCAAGACTTTATTTGATAAAGAGCCGTTTTGGCCAGGAGCGTTTATCCCCTCGACTAACTCTGAATGGATTGAAGCGGAACTAAAAAGACATTCAGGTCGTATAAGTACATAATGATAGTATAACCGTGAATGATATTAGCAATGGATAATTATTTATTATTCATAATAATATGGTAATGCTACCTGTTCCATTTTTTCTTTTTCCCGTCTCTTCCTTTTGTGCCTGACTAATTTCAGCGAATACCTACTAATCCCAACTTTCATCATCCCAATTCCAATGAACTTTTTGATCTCCTTGCGAGAATGATATTATCGTTATTACTTTCATTATTATCATCGTGTTCAGCAGACTAATTCTGACGTCCGTCCCAAATCTGCATTTCCATTCATTGAGTTTTGTTAGTTAGTGATTCAGTTCTTCATCTCATTCCCTTCCATTACATTTTCATCTCATTTTCATCATCCCGTTCGAACTCATCTCATTTTCAGACGCGCATTCAGCCACTCGCCAAAATTCTTTTTCTTCTTCCTCCATAATCCTCTTAGCCGAGAACAGTGAAAGCAGTAGCAGTAACAACAGCAGTGTAATCCGAGGCAGACTCTGAGGCACTGGAAGAGATTTTCCTGGAAAACAATCAAAAAAATGGAGAAATGAAACGGACAATCATAAGATCATATCTGTGCCCAAACAGATGCTTTGTTATCGGTACATGAGAGACTCGACTAATTCTCCACTAGGCTTCGTTCACTTTCGTTCCATCTCATCTCCAGGAAAAAAATTAGAGCGGCACATGCATTTTATTCTAACTTACTTTGCATACATAGGTTTTAGGCAATGGGTGCAAGCCTAGTATTCGATTGTACCATCATTATTGAAGGACCGAGAGACCCGCAAATCGTTTGATAGCATATGAGAATATGTTGCAGTTAGTAATACAAAGTAACGACTAGCGGAAACGATGCCCCGACAATTGCTCGAGAGAGAGGCGGAGATGAGATGCATTACCAATTATTCTTCTTTAATGTGTTCACATTGAGGCTACTATTAGTCAGGCATTTAGGATATGACGCAAGATAGACGCAGCTTCGTCTCTGGATCTGACGACAGCACAGTTTTCTTTTCTTCCTTTGACCCTCTTTCTTCCATTCATTTTCCTTTTCCTGCTTCCGAAGATCACTCTGAAGACACGTGTGTGTTTTATGGAGCCATCGGAATCGAAATCTCCCCTTCCCTCTTGTTTCTCCTAATATGGGAGAGAGTGGCTACAAACGCTACATCACATCCTTCCTCACAGTCAATTTAATTTTCTCATTTTCCCCTTTTCCGCTCGTCTCACGTGGGATGTCATCATCACTCACCGAGGAAAATCCTCGGTGCAAAAAAATTGCATGCAACAATGCTTTCTCATTGCATCCTCCTTTACTTTTTCATTGTCGTCATGCTACCTTTCCCAAAATGAGCAGGCTCGAAAATCCAATCTGGGAAATTTATGCCTGCGTCTGTCGTGTCTCAGAGAGAATGGAGGAAGGAACAAGGAAGTCAGTTGCAGTTTGAGTGTCTCAATGTTGAGTTGAGTTGAGTAGAATTCGGTTGCTAGAACCTAATTTTTTTCTTTTGTTGTTCCAAGGAGACAAGTGTAAAGTAAATGTGTACATTGGACACATACCGTGTAATTGTAACAGTGAGTGGGCAGTGAGTGAAGATAAAAAACACTCGCTGAAAAAAACGACACACTTCACATTCACATTCGTTTCGTTTTCGCACGCCATGGTCAAAGTTGACACAGTCGAAGAAGTGGACTTTGGCCAACTGAAACTGGCACTTGGCGAGTTTCTTTTCTACTGTTACTTCGCCAAGGTGCTCTTCACGAGATTCCATCATCAAGACTCGAAGAGTCGTTGTTGTGCAGGTGGTGGACGGGTCAGCCTTCACATTTCTTGCTTAGTGGGTGATATTATTAGCGAGGAATGAATGAAGAAAACGAAACAGCTTGAAATTTATTGATTGATTTTCCAACTTTCTCCATTCTTCCCTTTTAAAAATTCCTCCGTTTCCATTTCCATTTCATTCCAGCCCACTTGATTTTCAAGTTCCCACCTTTTATTTATTGTCCACTTGGTCAAGTTTACAATTTCCGCGGAGAAGAATCGACACCTTCTTATTGATTTTGTGCTCGTTCTTTATTTACTTTACTTGTCCACTTACTTAATGTGAGCTAAAAAATAAACTCGCCCAGAATTGAAAATGGAAACTGAAAGTGACACTTGAGAGAAGAGGGATGTACTAGACTACGATTTTCTACGTATGTTCTTGAATCAATATTACAAATTTTTATTTTATTTTCCTCTTGTCTTGCAGAGAAACTCCGGTCAGGGGAAGAAGGGAGTTGCGGCCAATATCCTGAGAAGAATGTCAACAAGTACCTGGACCACAACGACCAGTGCCACGGGTATGCCAACTCTCGAGCCACAGCCTCACACAAGGCGCAGACGCTCCGCGTCCTTCCGATCTAACGCTCTAGGTAAGCAATATTCCATCAAACAATTTAAACATTTCAATCCATTACATGAAAATAGTTCTAAAATGGTTAAAAAAATCCCTTGATGCACTTTTTGGGACAAAACGAACATCCCAATTAATTTTTAACTCGAGTACCCAAAACGTCTGTGTTGTCCCTTGGGGAAAATATCCGAGGCAGCAAAAGAAAAGAAATTGTCAGGGAATCAAAACAAGTTTTCAAACGGCCGACAAAAATAATATTTGACATTTTTGATGAAACTCATCGGAACGGAAATCAAATTTTGAATAGATAGATGATAGAAATACTGAAATTTACAACAAAAATTATTAAAAACGCTTCAAAAGTAATTTTTCCTTAATTAACAAGCAAACTACAGTTTTTTAGTGACTAATAATAAATTACGCTTTTTCTGCATTTCAATCGGACGTACCAGGAAGAAAAATATTAAAGCAAAATGAAATAATGAAGCGGAACAAAATAAAAATGAAAAGATCGGCTTTTTTCCTAGAATAGAAGTTATTTAAAATAATCATAGAGCCATTAAATTAAATTAAATATCTTAGAAAATTTATTACTGTCGTCTAGTGTGCTCCATGTAATTGTCTTGTCTCGTCTAATTATTTATTAATTAATCGTCTCTTTTGCTATTATTTCTTAAATATTCGTCATAATATTCTATAATGTCATAAATACGTGTCTTTGATATCATTGATATTTGAAAGTTACAAAAAAAGTTTGAAAAATTACCTTTAGACACACTACATACTTTACTATAGAATCACAGCAGCAGAGTAAGCTTTATCTAATCACCCCCAGTTTTGTCGCAATTGACTGATCTAATTAATTTAATTTATATACATAATATAATGAAACAAAAACAAATTTAGCTCCCAACAACACAGCATTATATTGCTTGAAAACAGCGATTTCTCAGATTTCTCTACTTAATTAAATACCTGGGTTGAAGGGCTTTTTCCTAGCTTTAACTTTCCCTTTGAAAAATAAACTTTTAAAAAACCCTGAGAGAGGCAAAAGAAAAAAGTTGAAACAAAAGATGACGTGGAACCCCGCGGGAGTAGTCCCATTCCCACCCTCGAGCCATCTTTCACTTTCCACCACCTCCCAAGAAAAATTTGAAAACTCATGCCTTCTCTGTCGTCCTGTTGCATCGCGGTCACCTTGGGTCAGCAGCTTCGGTGATAAGCTTGACTCACCTCTCTTCCGCATCGGTGTCTGCCATCTTATCCCAGTCTCCTGGGGGCATGGCCGGTGCCCTGGGTCATTTTCACCATGGCCACGGGAATGCCGCCCTGCAGGCTTCACACAAAGCGCGCAGCTTCTCCGCCAATGCTCTTTTCGCTTCCACAGGTTGGCTTTTCCAAATATTACTTTTCTAACTTTACATAACTCTAATCATTATTTTTATCATTAACCGAGACACTAGACTAGAAACTATCTCACTTTAGAAGAGATACCATTTCTAAACGAGACCTTTCTACTTAATCATTCTTAATTAATTAGAGTTAGAAAAAGCCAAAACAATAGCTTGCTTTCATCACTGAAAGTATAATTAAATTACCTAAGCGAACCGATAATTTCCATTTAGAGGCAAAACTATAGAGAAAAACAAATTAAGAGAATAAAATTATTTCTCGCTTCGGATAAGTTGAGCTGGCCGTGGCCCATTCATTCAGAAGATTTTGTAGCAAAAAAAAATCTTTTTTTATTGAGCATGCGGATTTATTACGGGAATGAAATTAAAAATTAAATTACAGCCTGAAACATAAAGCTATAAATTTAGAGACCAGGAGAAAAATTTGTAGATGCTTTTAAGTTCGCGTTCACTCAAGTTCAGTTTCTATTTAGGGGGATAGTGAGACAATAACACATTTCTATTTCGTACTTACCTAACTTAAATCAGTTTTTAATTGGATTGAATTGGAAACGAATTTGAGGATTTGAGATCAGCATGAATCTAAATCTTCGAACAATTTAGGTCTGTGTATTATAATAAATGTAAATCTTAATTGTTGAGTGAGCATGCCAAAAAAATGTTCAATGTTCAGTGTAAATCAAATTAAATGTGTCAATTTGTGACAATGTTTTTTTTGAAGAAGATGGAAAATAATTTTTTTTGAGTAATTACGTTGAAATACAAGAATTGAAAATGTCTGTGAAATGATCTGTGAGTGAAAAATATTGTCTTGTGATTGATATTATGCATCTCGTAAAGATATACGTTTACAATAGTTAGTTAAATCTGGTTAGTGTTTAAATCGTTTCATTGAATTGATTAATTAATGAAGAACAAATGATTGTTCTTTTTGAATGTTTATTAATTAATTGCTGATGTGTGATGTTTTTGATTTCTGTTTTTTTATTCTCTGGATAAATCAATCCTTCTTGGGTCGTGCCGCTCTGTAACACTTGACTTGTACGTTTATGAAAAAAAATGTAAAAAATGGAATGCTGTACTCTGGCTACTTTCGTAACTGCGTATAAAAACAATTCGCTCGATTACCTTTTGTTTCCTTACGTTTTCCCTTTCGTTTTTTACCAATGAAAATTATTGACTGATATCCTGGAAAATAATTGGCATTTTTTATTTGGGTTCTCTTTTGTTTTGGTGCTTTTACTTTATTTTTATTTTCTCCCTTCTTTTCTTTCCTTTTGCTTTGTCCACCACGAAAAAAATATTTTAACTGCGAAAACATCGATTTGATGATCCCTTTTCTTTATTAAATTGTTACATTGCTGAACACCTGCTGACTGGCTGTGGCCCTAATCGCATGAACTGAAAATTGTATATAAATTACCCAAATGGGATTTGTGACTGCTGTCTGTACATAATTACTTAATTACATTATTGATTTGTCGTACCATCGTCCATGTCGTCTGTTCCGACAAATACCGAATAATTTCCCCTAATTTTTGCTTGCGTAAATTACAAACCACTTGAATTTTTCGTTCATTTTTTCAAACCCGTCGAAACTTTTTCTCTGCGATGAAAAAAATACAAAACAATTTTTTTTGTTGAGAAAAATCAATTTTTTTGCAACGAAATGAAAAATATTAACGAAAAAGGCCCTAGCCACCGTCGATTTTCTCACGCGGAGTTGAGCACAAGTCAGAATGAGCACGGTCAGAGGAAGACTCTGTGCAGTTTGCATCCTCTGTCGCCATCCGACCTGACTCATCTGAGTGCTCTAGCTGCCTCCACAGGTTATTCCGGTTCAAATGCTATTAAATCTGCGTCCGCCTCTGTGTCCGCAGCAGGCTCGAATCGAAGTAGTCCAGCGAGCACGCCAATTCCGTCCCCAATTCCCAGCCCGGTCCCGTCGCGGGACCCCAGTCCATGTAACCACCACCGCTCTGCGTACCGCCACCGGGATTCTTCTTCTCAAGACTTAGGCTCTTCGGAACAATTAGGACCACCATATTCATCGCAACCGACCAACAATAACAATAACTCGACAAACGGCAGTACCGGAAGTCTACTCTTCCAGCAGAGGAACTCGCCCTCTCAGTCGACGGGCAACCTTTTGTCTCTGAACAACAACAACAACAAAGGGAGCAGCAGCGGTGCCCAGACATCCTCAGGGGGCCAAGGGGTCACCTCCCCATCCTCACCGACCAGCTGCCGCCATCCATCCTGGGACTACTCACCTCCGAAGGTCCTCTTCCACTCCACTTCGTCCAACGCAGTGATTGGAAGCACGGCCACTGGCACCACCCCCGGCGCAGTCACCGGAAATGGTAGCGGCACAGGTGCCATTCTTGTCGATGGCGACTCTCTTGGTCTGCTGAGTGGGAAGAACCCAGACGAAGATAACTGCTCCACCACAAGCACTCTCGGAGATGGTCCCGGACCCCCTGACAACTCCTCGGGCAACTCAAACTCCCTGAGGCTGAGCCCTGTCACTTTTACGCTTCAGGAACCACCCGACATCAACGAGCCGTACTTCGGCGTTGATGAAGAGCCAAACACGACACTGGTAAAGTCTACGATAATGGTTTCATTTAATTAATCAATCTCAAATTACCTAATTGTACCATACACGTGTAATAACCTGTAACTCAACACCGATTGTCAACATTCCACGCATCCAGATCAAATGACGTCATTCCCTCGTTTATTGTCATTATATTAGAGCACAGTGAAAGGAAATGCGTCACTCTCGACGACATCATTAGTAATGACACGTCTCTGTCGTGGATTCCATCTATATTAATATAATGTCAGCGCTCATATCCTCCCGTCACTTGTCACTCTAACAAAGCAACAAATGTACAGTAACACTGTGACTGTTACACTGTTTCCGGTGATGTAAAAAAATTGAATCCGATGGATTCCACGTGCCGAGAAAAAAGACTAGCAGAAATCGTTGTCAGGGCAAAAACTGAGACCAGAGCTAATGAGCAATTTACACTTTGATAAAGTCAGTGTCATTTTCATCTCCGTTCCTACTGCTACACCGTCTTTTTTCACATCATCGTCATCCCTAAAGAAAAGTTGTTAATTAGCGATATTGATTTTCATTGACTCCCCACGCATCACATCAACTTATCCTATGATACTATCTAGATTCAATTTGATTTTGATTGTTATCATTATTTTACGAGATAATTCTTCCTTTCTTTAAAAATCCACCAGACTGATTGAGTCGCATTGATTGACAGTGTCTGGTCCAGAACCCATTGTATCCATCAACGATAATATTTACACTCGAACTCCGGTTTGTTAACCCCTGTCTTGTCTTTATAACATTACCAATTGTCTTTGCTTTTCTACTTAATTTCTCCTCTCCAGACAAAATTTTTATTTTTTTCCTTCCTCCTCAAAAGAGTTGACTGACAGGACTGAAAATGGGCTTTTATTATTGTGTTGAATAATGTCATTCATTAGTTCATTAGCCGCCGTCTTTTCCTCTTTCTTTTCGATATCAAACCGAATACTAAAATGATAATGACGATGAGAAGGTGACACTGACAAAAAAATGATACATTGTATCTATCTAATATAAAAACTGGTGGCGCATATCAAATCAACCGGAACACAGGGAATTAATTATGGATGCATGTGTTGAGCTCATTGAGTTTGAGTAGCGTTTTCTTTGCACACTGTCGAATTTCTCTATACAAGACGATGAGTGAAGGTAAATGAACTTACCTATGTCCATCCATGATGATATGATGATGATGTGTCAATGTGAAAGCGAGTGTGACTCAGTGAGTCTCTGCTAGCTACAACGAAAGCTAAAACGGATGTTACATTTCCAAGAGTTTTTATCCAGAATCCCAAACGAATGAATTCTTTTGGAGCAGACGAAGGCATCGGCCTTTTGGGACGGATTAGATAAAGGGATTATAATATCAAATGATATACATATTTATTATGTACATACATAGAATGATGTGTCGATGATGATATTTTAGTAACACAAACTAGCATAAAGATAGGAGAGTGAAAGTGAGACTTGAGAGTGTGTTATGTTATGTAGAGTTGAAACAAGCGTGAGTGAATGAGTGAGTAGCGGTGTCAGAGTGACAAAATGAAAGGAAAATAAAATAAAATTAAATAAACTTTTTCCGTCTTTTTATCTCTTTCTCTCTCTGTCTCTCTCTACTGATGTTTTATTCAGTGCGAATTGGATTCACAAAAAGCAGCCTTCTATCTCTTTCCTACTGCTTTCTCTTTACGCTTCTCACTCACTCACAAACGAAATTCTCTTTTTTTCTACGGATGGCAAAGCAAACGCCTCTAACAAAATAACACGACTACGACTACATTTTTGAGACTGGGAGGAGGTAGAAAGGGGAGCTAAAGAATGTAAAAAAGGAAAGTTTATTAATGTTTCATGATTACACTTTTACTTATCGAAAACCAACAAAATCCAACGGAGCAGAAGCTTTTTAAAAAAACAAGTTGGTGCTGCTGCTGATGGTGAAAGGTGGTGATGATGACGATGACGATGATGTGGAATTGGGTGATGTGAGATGAAGCTGTTCAAAGCAGCAGCAGCAGCCTACTTTTGGCTCAGCTTCTTTCAATTTCTTGTGCCTGAGCCTGACTAAAAATGCAGCGAAAAAATCGATATACATAAACATAAATAACTGTGCAAATAAAATGACAGCTCCACAACAACTTTCTCATGGGGGTCATTAGAGACTGTTGGAGAAAGAGGTGGAAGTGGAAATGACATTAGATTTTTTCTGGAAGCAAGTGAAAGTTGCAATTGTGAATCTCATTTCTTGTAAATATGTATGTACTTACTACGTCTAAATTTTGTAGGGTCGCGAGGATGTAGTGGTCACGTCTGACGGAGTACGCTTTGAGTTGCAATCGATCGCTGTGGATCCGCTGCTCTGTCGGTTGCACGAATGGGACTATCCCATCTTTGACCTGGAGAGAAGTTCCAGAACACAAATACTCAGTCATGCAAGTGTCACCTAAAATATTTCTGTTTAATCTAATTTTAGAATCATTCTTATGAATATTTATAATGAACTTTTATAATGTTAATATTAGTATAAATAAGTATTGCTATATTATCATAGTTCATAAAAATTTATGAACTTACTATTTTACCTTTTTCTACAGATGTGCTACAAAGTTTTCCTCGAGACCGGACTTTTCGAGACGTTCCGAATTCCAATCCAAGAATTCTTCACTTATTTCCATGCTCTCGAGCTGGGCTACCGTGACAAACCATGTAAGTGTGAGACACTTGAAATCTCACGAAACCCCAATCAACAACAAAACTACAGAAGTGAAATGTCAGTCATTGTCAACTTCACAATGTCACCTTTATTATTTAATTCCAACAGATCACAACCGGATGCATGCGAGTGATGTTCTCCACGGCGTGTACTACTTAACGTCGCAAGCGATACCTGGGCTGCAGATGGTTCCTGCCGATCCTGAGACACCTAGCGCTTCAGGTAATCAATGCAGTGCAGAAAGACGCTGCAACTATTTTTAATTAATTTAAATAATTAATATTCTCACAAAAATGACTTTCACCTACTTTTTCCTTTTCATCATTTCTCGATTAAACCTTAACTTTTGCGCCTGTCGCCGTGTTTTGGTTTGAATAATCCACAATCACATCAATAAATTGCACGCAGAAGTTTCTGGGCAACGGGCTTGGTTTAACGTGGAGGAGGCTTCGTACGGGATCATGGGAGCAAACTTCACGTCCCTCGAGCTTATGGCGTTGTACGTGGCGGCAGCAATGCACGATTACGACCATCCCGGCCGCACGAACGCATTCCTTGTGTCGACGTACGCGAAGGAGGCGATTCTCTACAATGACCGATCCGTTCTGGAGAACCACCATGCGGCCGCAGCATGGTCTCTCTTGCTGAGCAGCGATGACTGTAACTTTCTCAAATACCTTGATAAGGCTGAATTCAAGAGGTTCCGGTTTCTAGTGATCGAGGCGATTCTTGCCACTGACCTCAAGCGACACTTCGAGATCGTTGCTGAGTTCAATACAAAAACGAATGAAGAGGACTCCCCCGGGATCGACTGGAACCAAGAGGACGACCGACTTCTCGTGATGGAAGTTTGCATCAAGCTGGCGGACATCAACGGACCCTGCAAAGTTCACGACATCCACGTGCAGTGGACGCATCGCATCGCCGAGGAGTTTTACGAGCAGGGCGATGAAGAGTCCGAGCTGGGATTGCCCATCTCTCCCTTCATGGACCGGAAGCATCCGCAGCTGGCGCGGTTACAGGAGTCATTCATCAACCATCTGGTGGCGCCGCTGTGCAAAGCTTGCGCGGAGGCGGGTGTCTTGCCCGGCTACTGGATTGAGGACCAAGAGGATGAAAGAGACGATGATGACGACGAGGTAGCCGAACTCGGAGACGATGGAGGGGAACAAGACTTGACCACAGCGGATGACCTCTCGATTGCCACGACCAGTTGTCAAGAGACTGACAATGAGAACGACGAATCAAGTTACTCTGAGGACAATCCCACCAACTTTTGCAGTCGCGTGCTCGGCGGCGGCATTACCAGCAAGAGGAGGATCTTCTGCCTCCAGACGAAACATTTACAGGACAATCATCGCCACTGGATGAATGTGATCAAGGTAGCAAATCATTAGCCTGAAAATTATTTACTCAGTCATGACTTAATTAAAAATTATTTCCAAAATGGTTAACAGCAGGAGGAGAAGAAGAAGGAGGAGGTGGTGCAAACGGTGAAAACTGAATCCGTCGCTATTTCCACGGAGGACCCTATGGAAACCATTGAGGAGGAGAACAACACTCCCCACTCATTAAACCGAAGCTTTAGTTTTGTAAGTCAGACTTTTTACAGAGAGGCGTTTTTAGAGGGAGAAAAAAATGATGTGTTTTGTGAAATGATTTATCTTGTGGAATGGGAACCCGTTTCAATATGATGACTTTGTTTTTTCCAAGGAAAAGGAGGATTCCAAGCTGTGATTGATCGATTGCTTCTTAAGCCGCTGCTGTGGGAAAAGAAGACGAAAAAAGAAAAAGAAAAATCGACGGAACAAAGAAGAGGAAACGGATATCGTATCTTAACGCTAAAAGAATTATCTTACCTTTTTACTACTACCACTACCTTCCAATGAAACATTTTACAATTACCTACAAAACAGAGAGTATATTTACAAAGCAAAACGAAAGCTACCAAAGATTTTCATACAAAATCTGTGAATCCATTGATTACTAAGAAAGCGAACCAAAAACCAATCCAAATAAGAAAGCGAGTAAAGAATTTTTGTTCTGGGATTTACTAAATATTTGATGAGAAGAAACAATTTGGTGCCAAACTGAAACAAAAACGAATAACAATGGAATCTGTGGAACTTATCTAAATCTAGGATGTTATAATCTATAATAAATATAGTCTATAATTAAAAAGGATAACGATTTATAAAGGTATCTAGAATCAAATCTATTATTACATTGTTATTAGAAGAGTAAACAATTATTTTAAAAGTGTCGCAAATTTTATTTGAAGAGAGAGAAATAGTAGCTAAATACACATATATATTTAATATATTATTGCACGGACTAGTAAAAATCAAAACACAAGTCTTAAATGATGCATCATCAATTACAAAGAAAATAAAAACCTCTTTTATACTCGATTAAAATGTCGCCAGTCGCTCGCCAACCTATACAAAGATTTCCCCGAAGATGATAAAAAAAATATTTTTTGAATTAAAAAATCAAGAAGAAAGAAAAATCTTCCAGGACTGAAAGAAAATTGATGGGAAAGAGAAAAAAAAATGTGACACGGAAATTTTTTTGTCGCATTTTCTGTGCACACATCTTTCATTATTCTGATAAAGATTCCTTTTTTTGAGCCAGTACTGCTGCAGCGACCAAAAATATCTCTAATATTACAATATACTAAAAATGGAGCAAACTTCCTTCGGATGCTAAAAATATTAATTCCACGAGAAAAATAAAAGTTGTTAATAGCTAAATATTTAATGAAGTAGCTAAATAACTGGCAGTTAGTCAGTAGGTGGTGACTGTTGTAATCAATTAAAGTGTATTTAAAGTAGACAAAGAAATCAACCGTTTGAGAGTGAAGTGAACGTGAGAATTTTTTGTTCGTCTCGCTAATCGCTAAAATTTTAAACTTACTACAGACTAAACTAATTGTATATAGTTAATTAAATGAATTAACTAACTCATAACTACATTATTATTATGGAGAAATGAATATGTTAGTTTGAAGATATAAACACTTTATTCATATTTCAACAAAGCTTTTTGTAACTCATAGATGGAAACCGTTCCGTGAATTGTTTTGTACAATTTTATTTTTTCATTAGTTAACTAACTGCAACTGTTTGAATTAAGCTGTCTTATTCTTAACATAACATTAACCTCAGAAAGTGTAGCAAAAGTCTGTACATAAAGGTTAGATTTTACGGAGAAAATCGTAGAAGAAAATGAAGTCGAGGAAAGGAATCTTTGCCAAATTATTCAGGAACCATACGTGTATTTAATGAAGATCATATTGTAAATGTCAAATTAATTAGCTAATTTAGTTGACATCAATGTATGGTTTGGTAGAGATTTTGGTGGATTCTAAGAAATCAGTTGTTTCATAGCATTCATATCTAAAGATACAATTTAATTAAGAATGATTATCTTTCTTAGTGAATGTCCAATTATTTAGTAGATGTCAGTGGATTAATTAAAGTAAATTATTGTAAGCAGTGTCACCATAAAGAAAGTTAAGATAGGCAGTGTCATACACGATCTTAGTGTCAGTTATTATGTGTGTATTAAATACTAGATCAATTTAGTTGTGCATCGTATTGAAAAAGTGTTGAGGTTAATTATCTAACTAATTACGTACAAACTAAGAACTCGCATCTGCAGCTATTACACATACATTTTATGTAACTCTTTAACAAAAATGTGAAGTGAGACAAGAAAAAAAATATTTAGCTACTTGAATTTGTATGTTAAAATGCGTTTTATCGTATAGCGAAGCTAGGTGAAAGTTGGGGTCGGTTTTTCGACACAAAAAGCAGAGTGAAACTTAGTCTGAAGGAAAGAAAGGGTCACTTAAATTTTAATTAGGAGGATAAAGAAAAACTAAGCTTCCTGCAAAATCAAATATTTTCTTTGTCTTTATATGGAAATGTGTTGGTGAATGGCAAAACTTGACTCGAGCGGGACAAGCGGTTCTCTGATATTTAACATGACAAGCACATGCAGATAAACAAACGCTACATCCCACTTAACCAGTTTTAATTTCTGTGTTAATTAATTAATTAATTATCGGTATGTAATTACAGTGTCGTCGTCACTCTTATATAACCATTTAGACTTTAATAAATGTTGTCTGTTGTCATCGATTCTCTTAATTGTATTTATTATGATTAAAACTACATACTTATTACTACTCACTCTGTGTGTTGTATCTGTGTGACAATTATTATTATTAATTATTATTAGATAATGAGTAGTGTATACTGTAGTCATTAGTTAAACGTAGCGTCGCCAACCACTCACGTTATCAATCATCAGTCGCCAGAGACAGAATTTTGACAGGAAGAAATATGATATGAAACCAAGAGCGCAAGCAGATTAAAACCCAAGCGAGCCGCCTGGCGCAGTACCGAATGTGGCACTTTCGCATAACACGTAGAATAATTTTAATGTAGTTAGTTAGAAAAGTGATTCTACATTAGTGAAGATGAACGTTAGATGGCTTAATTGTACACAGCCATAGGATTGTTAGAGTTGAAGGAATTGTTAATTGCTGTTCCTTACGGATGGAAACTCGTTGATGTCGTTATAGATGTAGAACTGTCATCAGTGGATGGTGTGGCCACCAAACCGACTATTTTGTGGACACATTGGGGATCATGCGGAAGAGGAGAGAATCGAATTGTTAAATATAACTACACACAAAAATCTATTATTTCATATTAAAATGTACATTAAATCTTAAAAGTATTTTGTCTTACTGTACCTACATACATTTACAATACACATTTATATTGTTATTAATCAAATACTATTCTAATTATCATTACTGTCTCAAATGTAATTTGATCAATGATCGACATGAAACATTTAGAGGAATACTTTTTAAAAATGAATCGGCCATATTGTAAATGATCATGATAATCGTAAGTAAGCAAAAATTGAGAGAACAAAATTTTGACGCAAAAGGGAAATTATATTAAATACAAATTACGATTGCTGAAGGTGACGAGAAATGTAATCTTGACTCTACTACAAACGTCTGTATAAGTGAGAATAAATATTGGTTGTCTGATAATAAATCTATGGTCTAGCTCTAGTTAATTAATGAGAAACAGTAACTCATTTCAATGTGCGGAAGGGATTGTGACTAAAACTATTTTGAAAGTGGGGCAATCAAAGCGAAATTGTGACATGGAAGGAAAGCTAAGTATTTTCACTTCTTTTCAGAATCTCTTGTTAAAAATTCATTTCGTCATCCTTCGCCCCTTTTATTACACCAATGCCATCTCATGGTTTTGTATTGGTGTTTCTCAATGAAATGAAAAGCTACATGATTGCCCTTGGCGGAAGCAAAAATTGCGAGAATTAAACATTGAAAATGAAATCAATGCTAATTACTGGAAGTGCGAAATTGGTGGTATCGTCAGTGAGAAATGTCTTCACAATGGGGAACTTGTTTGGTGAAAACTGGAAGCTAGAGTAAAAATTAATGTAAGAGAAATCCATAAACTGTGCATCTTTGTATGACGTGAATATGTAACAATTATCTGTAACTGTAAACTCTGTGCTTGTACTTTTGCGTTGAACCCCAAACGATTTGAAATATCTTTGTGAATAAGAAGAAACGGAATAAACTGTGTACTCTGTCGTTTTCATTTTAATTCTCAC
>VYYJ01001078.1:0-36980 GCA_021029165.1 Cyphoderus albinus | reverse complement strand
GGGAAGCGTAATTGGGCGATTACTTACTCTATGTGGTAAAATTGGCGTTTCATCGAAACCAATATGAGCAGTTTTGTGACCTACGAAAGGGATTATTTGAATGTTTCATTTGAAGTACGCAGCGGATGATACCAGTTTGCTGGCAGAAAAGAAAAAAGCCATGAACTTCCTTACCTCTCACAATGACTCCTACCCCATTACTCATGACTTTGGTGTAGAAATCCCTCCCTTTCTCGATGAAGAGGCGACCTCCTGATACCCTCTGCTCGGGTACAAGTGCGACGCCGCTTTCACTGTCACTGTCTTCTAGTGACGTCTGCAAACTTCTTATTACTTCTCCCCTCCCTATTTCTACGCTTCCGCTGAAGCCGCCGCTGCTCCCTCCTCCTTCATCTTCATCTTGGTTAGGAAAAAATAGAATTCTTCTCTTAATATCTACATCTAACACCCAGTCCTTTCCTTTTCGTATTACTCAGCTTGAATACGGATTTTTAAATCATAGCCATGGCTTATTACAATTATCGCATAGAAAACGTTTCAACTTACTACCTTCATTTTCGGGTCACAATTCGTACTATTGGAAATTGGAAAGTATCTGCGGAAGAAGATGGCTTCAGGGTTGAAGGAAATAAAGAATGACAAGAAGAGTTTGGTAACATGTTGCAATTTTACAATGCGTAATTATACGATGAAATGATATAGTTGTTGGAAGAAATGAAAACATGATGTAGATTGATTGCTTGTAAAGAGAAGATTTGAAGAGTAGTTTAAAAAAAATGATGGTTCAGCTGCGAAAATTGATGAATAATGTACAATAATGACAATAAAAATCGCGATTTATTTTATAAAGCAAAAAAGTTTGGCGTGTGAAAGAAGATTTTTTTTAAAAGAGGACAGAGAAGAAGAAGAAGATTTTTATGATGTTTTATTGATTTTAGTTTGGCACAGGACGTACTCAATGTATTTATTTAAAAAATCGCTCATTCTCACAAACATTATCAATTACACCCAAATTACAATTTTCAATGAATTCGAAATATACAAAAGTACAAAATAATAATTATTGAATATAATGAAAAGCCTAATTATTATAAGTAACATATCATTGTAATCATGTTAATTACGTAATAATAATAATCATTTATTACTAATAATATAATGATCGAAGTTTACAAGTATCTTTTGCGACAAATTCCATTCATTTCCTGCAACAAAATTATTTACACCAAAATAATATTTATGCTTATTTATTAAAGTAAAAACTTTACAAAAATATGAAATGTTATTTTATCGTAATATTTTCCGTGTTAACTAACCTTTTATTAGTATTTAAGTATATATGGCTCCTGGGAATATGCATTAGTTTTATAAAATCGAAAAGGTTACATTAATCTTCCATGAATTTCCCAAACTCGATTGAATCACATCATCACAGAGATAATTTGAATTGGAGAATAGAAATATAAGAATTAAGTAAACGCTAATGGTAGACAGGATTATTTTTCTTTGGAATTTTAACACAGAAAACAAATTTTCGTGTTCTGAAAGTGGGTCATTCGAAAATGCAACAGAAAATAAAATGTATACAGCAAAACTGAAAAACTTAACACAACTTTATTACATTGACTCCAAAAATCTACAAGAATTAACTAATAATTCATAACGTTATTAATAATGTTTAAGTACTTTTACTCCAAAAAATAGCAAAGGAATGCTATTACGTAAAGTAGCTAAACATCATGGCTTTACTGTACTTATTCTGCAACAAATCCACCGAACAAAAAGGTACTAAC
Source organism: Cyphoderus albinus (assembly GCA_021029165.1). Classification (NCBI taxonomy): domain Eukaryota; kingdom Metazoa; phylum Arthropoda; class Collembola; order Entomobryomorpha; family Paronellidae; genus Cyphoderus; species Cyphoderus albinus. The sequence continues at coordinate 35,187 of VYYJ01001078.1, read as the reverse complement.
AAAAAGGCCAAGGTACTAATTAACTAACTATCCTTTAAAATTAACTCATTCCTTCCTACCTCAACATAAAAACACTGCTCAACATTTTATTTTCGGGTCGAAGCTTGTTACAGAATTGCAATAAAAATTCACTATGTATTTATTGTTGCAGTAAATTAGTAAAGGGGAACAATAAATGAACAATTGATTATCTAATATTACGTAATAATTATTTTTTACCAGTATCGTATTAACTAGTTAAACTGTAGCATTCCTTCGATTTGTACAAAAATATTGCGTTTTTCTTCTTACAATGTTAATAATATTTAAGAATAAAATCAATGATGGCAATTGTTGCACGTTCGCGTTAGCTAAAACCTTGAATAAACTATTTACTCTATCTTATGTAATATGTAATAACATAAAATTATGCACAATTATTTTTACCTAAGTTTAGTGGAACAGTATTTTGTTTGTAATACCGTATCCATTCATTATACACTTAATAATTGCTGCGATTTAAAACGGTAGACCCTTTACTCAATATTTTTCTTCCTTTTTTATCGTCGTCAGTTTTTGTGTAGTTAGTATTGTACAAATTTTGAACCGTCAAATTGAAAGATACTTTAAAGAACATGCACTAAAATAAAATACAGAGCATGCAATTTTAATAAGCTAACATGCATTTAATGTTTAAATTTTCAATTACAAAATCAAGCTGTAGCCGTCCATGCCGTAGAGTAGAGTAGCAGTGACATGCATTACTTAAAAGGAGATTTTCTTTATTGTGTAGTGCTGTTGTAAAGAGAGGACAGAGTATTTAAATATTTTACTGATCAGTCATTTAATATCATTTCAAAACTTCCTCCACTTTGTTAAAAATCAAGCTTTCTTGAACTAACTCACGATGATGCTGGTCCTTCAATTATGGAAGCTAACACGCTTTGACTTTGACTGAAGAGATGCGAAACATCGCCTAAAACGCTATCCAAACTTTGTGTGGCACCAGTCACTGCTCCACTACGGCTATTCAACAAATTACTAAATGAGTCACTGTACGAATAACTATCGTCTAAAATGATTTCATTCAGATGGACATTTTCTGATTCCTGTTTCATGGCTTTAGCTACTTTCTCAGACGGTGAAAGTTCGACATCTGAAACTGGCATCAATTTTCCTGAATTCTTTTTCCTGTCTTTACTAAAGTAATTACCTAAAATCTTATCGTTATTTTGGCGATAAATGCTACCCTCAACCTCCATTAACCTAGCTTCATCCTCAATATCAACAAGATCGCTACTACTAAATAATGTGACAATACCACTACTCGAGGGACCAACAACAAAATCAAGAGTTTGGGTCGGTTGGATTTCTGAAGGGTCAGAGGTCACGCTCCTTCGTCTTCTCGAGCCAATGGGAACCGTTTGCAGGACGGTACTGAACTCGCCTGGTTTTTTACCTGAGACATAAACCGTAACTACAGAAGAGCCAGCCGGAACCCCGTCTACTTTACTTGGTTCCGGTTGCTGCTGAGGTGCCGTGGTCACCTCAACTTTGGCTTGCTGAGTCGGCTCTTTGTTACTATTCTCATTGTCTTTTTTATTATTGTCGGACTCTTTGTTAAGCTCTTGCGGAAGTTGTGTCTGTTGCTGTTGTTGCTGTTCTTGTTGCTGGCGGAGCTGTTGTATTTGTTGTATGAGGGGGACCTGTGTGGGTTGCACCTGTGGAAGGAGCAGTTGGGGTGGTTGTGTCGGAACAATGGGTTGCTGTTGGAGGAGTTGCTGCTGGAGAAGCTGCGACTGCAACAGATTCTGAAGGAGCGCCGCCTGTTGATTTTGTTGTGTGGATTGTGTAAGAAGTTGAGGTGGGGGTGATGGAGTGATTATTGTACTGGATGTGATATATTCGACAGCGGAAATGACCTTCGTTGAACTCTCAAGGATGGTTGTCTTGAGTGGTTTACCATGAAGTGTGATTTGAATGACGGTTGAGGTGAAATCTGTGACAGTGGTGGTATATGATGTGGTTATTGTAGAGTATTGTGTCACTGGCGTCGCGGGCTCTGGGTTAGGGTTATTGTTAGCATTAAGCAAGTTAGCCATAAGCAGTTGCTGCCCTTGAAGACCCAACAGATTAGGATTAAGACCGAGAAGTTGATTCAACAGCAGGTTCGTTAACTGATTAGGATCGTTAGGATTATTGAGGAGGGGTGAGAGAGGATTCGAGATTGTGCTCACAACCGGCTCCACTGTATACGCCGTACTTGGCAGGATGTGGGAGAACGACGTTTTCCGACCACGAATCGTTGTCGGAGTGAAAGTTACCGTCGATGTGGGGCTTTCCCGAATTAAAAATTGGGTAATCTCCGTTATACCCGGATTCACTGTGGATGTGACCTCATCATTTTTCACCAAAACTAATTTCCCTAAATACTCTATCTGGGTATATTGAAATGGAGTTAAAACCTCTGCCGAAGCGCTTGGAGTTAGTACAGTTTTGTACTCTGTCGATTTACCATTCACAACAGGGAAAGTTGTCTCTTGAGGAATGAAATGGGTGACAGTGATAGTACTAGCCTCAAACTGTGCGTTATCGTTACTGTTGCTATTGCTATTGTATCTGCTACCTAGCGAGTTGGAGGTGGAGCTGCCTCTGCCACGAGTAAGCTGTGTGCCAAATCTACCCCTGGTGTAGCTTGGCGCAGCAGTGGTCAGAGAGTCTCTCGGATTATACCGTGACCTAAAACGATTCGTTCTACTTGTCGTTGTGGGAGGCTCAGTGGGTCTCTGATACCGACTTGTGGAGCGTCTAGGAATGAATGAGCGAGTATTTGAGTTGGTGTTGGAGGAAGTGGAAGGTAACCTGCTTAAGGAGGTGCTACCTCTGGAATTGTAAGAGGAAGTCCTTGACCTTGTGGCTGGACTTGTTCGCGAGTTAGTATTGCTACTATAAGTGTTAGTGTTAGTAGACGGAGAAGTATTGTCTGAGTGGGTTAATGTGAAAGGTGTTCGTCGAGGTGACGTCGGTGTCGGTTGAATTCGTCCACGCAATCGTGTAGAAGGTGCTGATCGGGTTGGAGCCGCGGTTGTCGGTGGTGGCGAAGGTTCGTCATAGTACTCGATGTAGTCATAGTCTGATGAAGAAGTAACATAAGTAGGGCCACCACGTGAAATACCAGTATTGCTATTACTACCGCTATTATAATTACTATTACTACCACTACTACTACGTCTTGTATTAGAGTTGGATGAAGGAAAATTAGATCGAAGCGTGCCGCGAGCCGACCGGGCACCAAATTGCTGCTGGTTATAATTATAAGTATAAGGATTGTATGAGTTGTAATAGTCATAAACTTGCCTGTAGTTGGACGAGCGACGTCGTCGCCGTCTTTTCTGACCACCTTCCGTTTCTTCTTGACCTGGAATGTTACCATAAGGTGAACCTGAGGCGTATGACAGCAGAGAGTCTACCGTGTCCACGCTATCCTGTGCAGCGACAAACGCGCTTGCGGATCCATCGCCACCGGAACCCCCGTACCTTGTGAGCATCACGGAGTCCTCGTCAATAGCGGATGGAGCTGTGTCTAACAACTCGCCTTCTGGTTTCACAACTGTCTCAACAAGCTCCGAGCCGTGGGAAGCTTGGTCAATGGTTATATTGCCAGGAAGATGTTTGCTTTCTTCGTATTCAAAATCTCCTTCTTCATAGTATTCTTCCAGTGTGGAGTCAGGCTTTTCTGTTGTTGTAGTGGGCTTTGTCGTTGTCCCAATGGGCTTGGGGAATCCTGCTGGCCGTGGTCTTGGAGTGTAAGTTCGCCTCGTTGTAGTTCCCCTTGTACCTTGAGTCACCTCTGTTGTAGAACGTGACCTCGATGTGGTGGCTTGACTGGCTCTTGATGAAGGTCGGGAGGTCAGAGAGGAGAGACCTCCGGGTCTACGACCAAGAAGTCCGGGTCGTGGTCTTGTTGTGGTGGTGCTGGAGGAAGGCTTTTCTTCTTCCTCGTACTCTTCCACCTCGATCTCTTCGTATTCATCGTCGTCTCCGGTAGCGGCAGTGGAGGAGGAATCAGCGGTAGAGGCAGTCGTTGGAGTTGTTCCTCTTGTGGGTAAGGTAGGTTTGGAGAAGTTTTGTCTTCTCAAGAAAGGAAGATTGCGGGTCGTTGGAGCTCTTGGAGTGGTTCCAGCGGTTGAAGCAGGTGTAGAGAGTCTTGGATTCAAACGGAATCTGTTGCTTCCTCCAAATCGGCTTCCGCCTCTTGTTGGAGCTTCCGTGGTAGTGGAGGACGATGGCTGATTTGACTCATACTCGTACTCAATTTCGTATTCTTCTTCATCAGCGTTCGAGGTTTGTGTTGGCTTCACGGTGGTTACGCTTGAGGTGGCTGAGGGATTTATGCTGGAAGTCGATCTACCTCTGCCAGGCAAAAATCTGCTGCTGCTTGCCCCACCTCTGACTCCCGAACTGCTACCGCCGCGGAATCCTGAAGACGTCACCCTGCCTCTAGCTCCAGCAGCAGATGAGCCTCTCGCACTAAACGTGTTCCTTGCTCTGCCGCCTGGAGAAGAACCGCCACTGGAAGATGCTGAAGTAGAAGTAGGTGGGATATCCGATTTTGAAGATGAGAATCTAGAACCACCAGGGGGGGTTGGTCTATTGAACCGGGAAGTTCCTCGTGAAAACGGTAATCTGGGCGTCGCTGTTGTTGGTGTAGTATCTGCACTGCTACTGCTGGAACTTTCTCCAGGCTTTTGGAATTTTCGGCGCGATTGGAATCCCCTTGCAACAGTGGGCGTGGAAGAGGGAGTCTCTTCAGATTTTGTTGGAGAAATTGATTGCGTATTGCGTCCACGAGGTTTAAATCCAGAGGGTCGACTTCTTGAGGCAAATGGAGTAATCGCCGGTGTTGTAGACTTAGAGCTGCTTTTGTATGATAACCGAGATGAACTATTACGATTTCTGCCAAATGCTGGTCGTCTACCAGGCAGAATGCCTACTGGCCTCTTTGGTTGCTCTTCTTCTTCTTGGTCAGTCGACTTTTCTGTGGTGGTCACGTCATCGTCATCATCATCGTCGCCTGGTTTCTCTGTGATTGAGCTCTCAATCTCCACATGTCTTGTAGCACCCACTGTTGAAATACCATCGGTCTTGGTGGGACTAATGACATAGCGAGAAGTGCTTTCAATTACTTGGGCATATTGTCCTCCAATAAACGTTCCCAAAATGCTGGATGTGTAGTAGGTGGTATGATCACCGTCGACTAAGGTGCCATCAATAATGCGCACAAGTCCAGTTTTCTCTTGTTCAGTTGCATCCAGTTCCTCAGTAGCACCAGGTTTGCGTTTAATGCTGGATGTGCTTTCTACTAGATGGGCGTAAGTTCCATCAATGACAGTTCCGTACGCAGTGGTTCCATAAAATGTAGTGGCTACACCTTCAGCATCAATTGTCTTTCCTTCATTAACAGACACGACTCCCGTGCTGGTTTCAGATGCTTCCGGTAAGAATCTTGTTTCTGCCGGCGCAGTTGGTGTAATGACTGACGAAGTTGACTCCAAAACTTGAGCATAAATTCCATCAATGTAAGTGCCGAATACGTCTGTGGAGTAAACGGTAGTAGTTCTGTCTACCACCTCCGAACTGACAATCGTGGACAGCAATCCAGTTTGTAAATCGTAATCTTGGTACTCATCCTTCCCATTTTCTCCCACTTTCTGTAGATTTGGAGCGTGAGTGCCAATAGCTCGAGCGTCTGGTTTCGTTGGCGAAACTGTTGGGCTTTCGCTGCCGGTAATCACATTAGTCACCGTTTCCAATCGACTATTGACCACAGTAGACTCTCCAATATAAGACGTGGTGTAGTAGGTGAAAGTTGTGAAGAAAGTTGTCAACTCCAGTTCTCCAACTGCCGTTGGAACGATCTCATTGGCGCCTGATGATTTTATCGCTTTTCCAACTGGAGTTACCGTTTTAATCGCTGCCGGTTCATCAGATCCAGGAGTCACAACATTCGTTACAGTTTCTTCCCGTGAGTTAATTATTGTTGAACCATCGATGCTGCTTGTGGTCCAGTACGTGAAGGTGGTGTAGTATGTAATTGGCTCGGCAGGAGTAGAGAGCAATGCTTCCGTTTCTGACGCAGTTGGCTCTACATCGTCATCTTCTCCAAGGACGGTGTCAGAAACAACTTGCGTTTTCGTATCTAATCTGCTGGCCACAGTAGATGATCCATCTTGATAATATGTGGTGTAATAAGTAAACGTGGTGAAGTACGTTTTAAGGATTGGAGTAGCTTCCAGACCATTTTCTTCATCATCATTCTTGGATTTATTTCCCTTTTTATTTTTGGGTCTCTTGCGGTCCAAGTCTTCATCAAAGATGCTGCGATCCGTTGTAATGGGAGTTTCAGAACCCTCCAGTTCATAGTAGTCATTTTGATGTGGGTCCAACGTGGTCACCTCTGGCTCGTCATCATCGTCTTTCACGGTAGTCTCACTTGTTTCACTCACATGGCTACCCACCTCGTTGAGGTCATCTTCGTCAACGAATGGTCGGGCAGTCTTCTTCGGTCCGCCACGGCCTGCACTTCTTCCGGTCAGTTTCGTGGGTTCAATAACTCCAATCATTCCAGACCGAATGGTTTTGTCTCCAACTAAAACGTTCGTAAACGTCTTTAAGGAACTGCGTACTTGGCTGTCGCCATCTTGTCCCAGAGACGTTGTGAGGTAAGTGTAGGTTGTGTAGAAGGTCGTTTCCTTTTGCTTATTCTTGTTGCTCATCTTGAAAGCAGTGGCGGAGGTAAGCTTATCATCAACCACGTCTGGTGATTCGGTATCATCCTCGTATTCTTCTTCATACTCGTCATACGGCTCCGTTGTTGAAACAGAGGCTGTGGGAGTAATGGCTGTTCGCGATATCGTTGGAACAACATTGGTAACCACTTCCGTCCTGCTCTTGATTGATGTTTCGTCACCATTAAAGAGTGTAGTAAAGTAGGTGTAGGTTGTGTAGAACGTTTTGTAAACTGTCACGGGTTCCATCACTTTTGATGGTATCCTGCTTGACACAACCGAAGATTTTAGTTCAACTGATGGTGACGGAGGTACAGAGACAATCTTGCTGGACAATTTTGCCTTTCTGATTGAAGAATACCTTGAAAATCCTGGGGAGCTCGCTCCAACATTATCAGTTACACCGCCTTGTTTGGCTGAGCTACTCAGGCGGGGTGACATGGTTTTGTAGGCTCTTGACCTTAAAGCAGCACTGGCAGTTGGTCTGATTTTAACCGAGGTTGTTGCAGTGCTTCCAATATTTGTTGTGAGTGTTACTACATTAGAGACAATCTTCTTCACGGCTCTTGATACTGCTGGTCTGACCAGTGAAAAAGGTAGTGAGATAAGTGAAAGTGGTGAAGAAAGTTTTATAAATGACTTGAGCTCCGGATGGACGAACTTTCCCTCTAATCTTCTGCTTACTTCTGGAGGATTTGTCCTCTTCTGGAACATCGGTTACTTCAGCAGCGGAATTTGAATCTGATGTTACTGATGGCTTAATGCTGGAGTATGTCTTTCTCACAAGTCCTACGCTTGTCGAGGTCACTTCCCGAGATGTGACCGAGGTCACGGTAGACTCCTCTTTTGGAATGAAGTATGTAGTGTAGTAGGTATAAGTTCTGTAAACGGTTGTAGGCTGTGTTCGGGTCACGTAAATTGTTTGCTCCTCATCTGTCTGAGAAGATTGCCGGCGTCGCCTCAAGTTGATGTGGGTCATCCACAATGATTTGATCTTTGGCTTGCCCAGCAACCTTTCGTCTTCTTTCAATTTCATTGTCCTTATCAACAACATCCTTTTCTGTGGTTGTGGTGTAATCTTCGTAGTACGAATCGTCATCATCTTTGTTTCTATTTGTCGTTGTAGGAATGTCTTCGTCTTCTTTAGACTGACCACGTTCGGTGGTGGAGCTCACACTGATTTCCATTCTGTCTACTGGACGAATTGTTGTTTCGCCTTCTTCATCTGTTTCAAATGCTGGACTTTCAGTGGTTGCAACCTCATCGTTGTGATTGAAGAATCTGGAGTGGGATGGACGAGGGAAACGGGCAATAGGCGTTGGCCGGATTAGCGTAGGCCCAGCAGAAGCTGTAGGTTTGACAGGAAGAAGTCGCGAAGTACTCTTGATTACCTGAGCATAACTGGATCCAATGTAAGTGCCGTAGACGAGCGATGTGAAGAGGTAGGTCGTCTTGTCGCGAATAAGGGTGCCGTCAATTGAAGTGACTAGCCCTGTGGGATTGACAACGTCGGCCTGGAAAACCTGAGTGGATGCAACCTGATAAACTCCGGATTGGGAATTTGGCTTACTCGCAACAGAAGGAGAAGGTGAATGTGGGACATCCGAAGTTTTAGACAATTTTGGAGTGTATCGTGGTCGGTTTGAGTTGGAGAAAAACGAGTTGCGCCTGTCTTGACTTGAAGAGGAGGATGAAGATGAAGATGAGGATGAAGGTCGGAACTTGGAGGCAAAAGATGGTCTCAGAGCGGGAGTGGCGACTGGCTTGAATTCTGAACTAAATCGGGATCTAGAGCTGCTGCTGCTGCCTTTTTTTGTTGCCTAAGATAAGTGTTTGTCGTCCAGAGACTTCTCTGACAGCTTCGCTTGGTGAAATTTCTGTGGTTGTTTCCTCGTCGTCTCTTGGAGTTGTACTGGAGCTCACACTAACCGAAGCGGAAACTCCAACTTTTCTACCTTTAGGTCGACCAAATGAAGGTTCATCGTCATCATCCGGTCTTCGCTGGGTTGTCGTTTCCTCTTCAGTTTGATAGACAAAGCGTGTAGGTTCTACCTTTGGCGATTGGAAATCTGCACTGGCAGTCACGGATAAGTCTTCAATCATTTTCGTTCTTGGCATGAAAACGATGACCGTGTTACCCACGGTTGTTGTAAAGTCAGCAAAACCCACATAGGTGACTGTGGCACGCCCGGTAGTAGCTGCAGATTGTAAATCACTGTCGATGTCATTCATCTTCGCAGCCATCATATCAAAGCCTGCGAATGCCCTGTGATTTCTGTTTGGCGACTTTGGTGCATTTTTGTAAGTGGGTGTGTAACTGTTGGAGGGATTCCTGGAGTAGCTTTGAATGCGCTCCGTCGTTTTCTGGATGCGCTCAGTTGTTGGTTTTTGAAAAACTGGTGCACCTCCCTTGAATTTTGACTTGGTGGAGGAAGACTCTACATTGACGATAACTTTGCTCGATGCAGTTGTACTACTTGCCGGTTCGGAATCTTGGGGAATGTCATCCACATCCGGTTGTCCAACTGTAAATGTAGGCAAAGAGACGGTCCTCGTCCGGCTTGGCCGGATCAGATTAAGGCTGCCACTGCTCACGTCACTTTGGACTTTTCTTGCTCTCGGAATTTCATTGTCGTTTTCATTATTCTTGCCACTGCTGGACACACTGGAAGAGGATGAAGAGGACGTGGATACGCGATGAGATTTGTCTTTGCTCTTATTTAAATTCACGGTGATCATATCAATGCGGGGATCGCTTGGAGTACTCTTGGCACTTGCCCCTCCAACTGTGATTCCTTCTTCTCCATCTGCAACTCCGGGCTCGGACCCTTCGATTTCCACAATAACTCCATCCATATGTTCACCATTCAGAGAACCATCTGACCATCACGCGCTTATTCTGGGATGGAACGATAACTCTAAGATTGTTGGTCATGTCAACCAAAACATTGCTTCCGGTGGTTCCATTTTCTACCATGATGGTTTGAGCAACGCTTTCGCCACTCTTGCTTGGGTCAATGGCTGTGTTCCCAAAGAAGAATAAGAACGTCTTGGCATTTTGGACATAGCTTCCGGTGAAAACATTGTACGTAGTTTCATCTCCGGGTGAAGACCCGGTGTGAACGAACTTGCCATGAGTGCCGGTCACGCGCAACTCTGACTCACCGTTGACATTTGGTCGGAAGGCGCGAAGTCGATTAGAGTCGGATGATGAAGAGGAAGATGAGACGACCACGCCCACTTCGGCTACAGCTTTGTTGTTGTGGTGTACAAAGTTGCCTCTCACTTCGTGAGGAAGATGAGTGAAAGCAGGTGACGAAAAGGAAATGTGATCTGAAGCTTTGGTGGCGAAAATTTGATCAGGCGCTGCTGTTGGGTCAATTTGTTCCGTGTACCAGGATGGATATTGAACATTCGAGTAACTGGACACAAGTTGAGCGTACGTTCCATCGATGTAAGTCCTGTAGTAGTCAGTTGTGTGGAGAGTTGTGGCATAACCATTGACCTCAGTTGAGACAGTGGACGCAATGAAACCTGTGGGTTTGACACCACCTGTGGAGAAATCTGCTCCGTCGGTGGGCACGGCATGGTACACTTTCGAGCTGGTGGAAATGATTCGCGCGTATGTGCCCTTTATGTAGGTACCAAGGATTTTAGTTAGGTACTCTGTGGTGGTGCCGGAAGTGACAAACGCTCCAAGGTTCGTAGAAAGCAAGCCAACAGGTCGGGTTCGTGCCCGATCCCCAGTGAAAAATTGTGTGGTAGCATCGCCATTGCTCATCACACGTGGGGGGACGTCTGCATGGTAAATAGAGATAGATGAAGAAGGAAGTTTTTGGAAAAATTAAGCTTTAAAATAAAATATGTATGTGTATATTTGTTTGTGTTTTAAAAATAGTAAAGAGAAGAAAAATGTATTTTTTAAACGTCTGAGACGAAATATATAAAACAAACATGATCAAATTCTGAATTTTTCATGAGTTTCTAACATGTCGATATGGAAGAAAGATTTATGAAAAGGTTATCACCACCGCCATCAATTATCAGAAAAAAATTGAAAGTAAAGTAAAAGTAAGTTAGTGTTCGGTTTGTTATGACAGGTAAAGTAAGACGATGAAATGTTATGTCGAAAGGAGAGAGAAGAATGAATATTGTTATGTCAAAGAGTTCTTTGCGGTTGAAAATCTCAACTCATTGGTCANTTCGTTTTGTTATGACAGGTAAAGTAAGACGATGAAATGTTATGTCGAAAGGAGAGAGAAGAATGAATATTGTTATGTCAAAGAGTTCTTTGCGGTTGAAAATCTCAACTCATTGGTCAAAAAGCATTAAGCATATAGTTTTAAGCAAGATCATGAATTGTTAATTGTGGAGTTTTAGGTCATACCATGCCTTAAAGTTTGACTTTTAAAATGGTCTTTGGCTTTTCAAAAGATGCAAAAGGCTCACTCAAATACACAAACCTGATTTCGTCGTGCATTGGATTTAGTTTGCAAAACGACGACGCTTAAAAAGTGAAAAGATTTAGTCATAAATACATATGAACTATGAAGATATGAGTAAAAATTATTATTAACAACAACCAGATAATTGATTTCTGATTATAAATAACTGCTTGCTCATTCCTGATTGGTCAATTAAAAAATTTCACTCGTTACTTTTAAGTCTGACACAACAGACCAAAGAAAAATGTTAAAGTAATTTAAAATAAAGATCATACAGTGTTGAGCTAAATACATTGATACCAAATTTTCAAGTTTCGAGGAAAGGGTGGCATCGTGGGCATTTTTGCCTTTGGAATAGATCAAAAAGGCAATAGACATTACTGACCAAGAACCATTAACATTATAATCTAAAGCTGCATTAAACATTGCATGTGACTAATTTACACTCTGAATGTAAAAGTACGCATAATCAATTTTAATGTACGGCAAAGGTGATGGAGGATAACCATCTGTATTTAATAATGAAACTGAAATGGGTCTTAGGCACAAATTACGCCTCCATAGTGCAATTCACATCACATCTGAAATCTTACTCGTAAAAGTAAACTTTTGTGTTTTTATGTATTGAGGTTAGGTTATGGGTCATCACCCCTCACTATCGTAAATCATAATCGACATTCATATTGAATAATTATAACCTTCGTTCCGTGATACTCCAAAGCACTGTATTCAATTATGTATACATATGTACATACAGAGCAAAGCGATATGATTATGCAGACAATACATTGCCACCGCTAATAATATCGCATGAAATGAATGAGCCGTATTCGTATAATGAGCGGAGTAATTTTCTAAAAATCATATTGTCAAAAATACTCCTATTAAGTGTTTCTGTGCCTATGCTGCATGTCATGTTAAAAGTGAGCTTGTCCAAAAATAGGCATCTTTATTGTAAACATGTCAATATATTTACATTTTACTTGTTCACTGACGACAAACGAGTCAAGTGACAAACCAGAAAGAAACACGACATTTTTTCGTACGAGTCAAGTGACAGACCAGAAAGAAACACGACATTTTTTCGCACTTACTCGTACTGCACGTTTCGTTGTCCAAGTGTGTGCCACGCTTCAACGAGTCGCCAGTCACAACCCACTCATCTCATTTATAGTGCATTAACGTTGAAATCCAATCAATTACTATTAAGATTAAGAGTAACTATTAAGAGTAACTACTTCACTGAATACCATCTCATGCGTAACTGGCAATTGACAGCACTGCTATAACTTTTGCATTAGCGATTTTTTCTATTTTATTTTATTTACTGCATTTGTTGCATTTCCTTTGTTTTACATGCGGCTTTTCTCTCAGGTTGTCATTCTGTTATTGTAATATAATCGCTGCAAGGAAAACAAGAAAGGTGCGACTTCCCCAAAAACCTATTTCAGAATTTCATGGGCTATAAATATCATCTCTGAAAGGATCTGAACACTAAAAATTTGAAAGTGATAAAAACAAAAGCAAAATCTAAAATCACGACTTTCAGATAACGGAACCAATAATCGTGGCTGATTTGACTGGCACAAGACAAAATGTGAGAATTGACCGATTTGGCTGGCAAATGAATGATCTGAAAGTGTCAACGTTTCATTTCAAAAAGCTTCCGCTGTTACTACTTTTCGCATAGTAAAATTAATGCGTATCAGATGAAAGTCAATTAAAAACTAAAGATACAAAATTCTGAAATTGTTACTCTTAAAACTCACATTGAGGTAAACGATTTGCCAACCGACACGCCCCCATTTTGCTTCAATAAAGAAAACAAAATTTTCTCAAATTGTATGTGATTTATATTTAAGAAAGTGGTTTTGGCTCATTCTGTCATTCTCTTAATTAAGTTTGGTTTGTATCTCAATAATTTCTCTACCCTCCGCGCAGTTATTCTTTTTCAATGTGACGTAAATTACCGTAAACATAGTAAATTACGACATTTCCACACATTTACGGAGATGCATTTTAAGAAATGTAGGCATTTGGCAAAATACTGCAGTTCTTGAGGTAAATTATATTAGATATAAATTAGTGCATTATGTGGAATTTATTGCACAGGTACGTGCTTGTGCGTTTTGTTGTCTTTTAGCTAGTCGCAGTCACAATATAAAATATTTTTTATACACGCTGTGCTCTGTTCAGTATTCACTGAGCATTTCACTGCTCCGTCACATTAATCCTGTTTTGGTTAAAGACATAAAAATACAAGAAATAAGTACCTACAACAAGCTAAGCTCATATTTCTGTTAAAGGAAAATTTCTAAAATGAAAATCAAAACGGATAAGAGTAAGACTGTGATAGCCCAGCATATTATAATGTGACACTTGACATGACACCTCACATCTGCAGTATATGAGCCAGAAACAGACATCGTTAATCTTGCACGCAATATTATTGAGAACATGCAAATGGAGATTATTCACCTGGCTTGATATTATTTTCTGATGACAGTGATAGCAGAACTTACTCCGAAAATCGTCAGAAATGAACATAATGTGACTTATGATGATGATATCGCAGATTATCGCTGTATAACAAGTTTTAATGGTGAATTTTTAAAAATATACAAACTCAAAGCATTAAGGTATTCTCTTATAAACATACCTACAAGCAGTTTGTTCCCACGATTTCGCGTCTTCGTAGACGCAGCGTAAAATTGAAAATTTCTATTACCCACCGACCGCTGCGCTACTAATGTAAGAAATACCTAATACAAACGACAAAAAGCTATATAGCATGTGAGGCAGACATTTCACTCTCAAGTTTAACTGCTTGGGAGCGGCGAATAAAACGGATAACCGTCGTATTTGCGTATTATGACGAGTCCAAGCATTTATATGTATTATAACAAATCCACCAACAAAAATATGGTTAATCTCTGGACATTTCTTTCTTTTCTCACAATTTCTTTGCAATACTATATAGTGGTAAATCGACCGAAGCATTGGTTTGGTAAAACGGAACATGACTGTCAGTGATTGTAATTTCTTTGTTTTCCCTTCATCCCTAGATGACAAGCTCCAGGAAGTGTCATCTCTACCTGTTTAACTTCTTTAAGAAACTTGACTTTCTCGTATAGGTATTTGACTAAAAAAGGAACGAATGTATCAATTAAGTAAGCTTATTAAATCACAATGAAAATTTGAAAATGCTCCATTAAAGTAACAATAAAATCAGATCCCACTTATTTTTTTCTTCTGCAACACTGCACTCAACATTTCACGTCAAGCATAAAATGCCTAGACAATGTGCTATAACGTTTTGAGATGGACTTTTATAGGATCGCAGTGCCTTGTGTGGACTTGTGTATCACATCGTGCGTAATATTAATTTATTGCCGTTTGATGCAAGGATAAATTTTCAACGATGCCATAACCAAAACGCTTAACCAAAAACAGGGAAATGCGTGGGCGTAACCTCACAGCAAAACGATTCGATTCGATCCATCTTCATTATCACAACAGAGAAATGCTCTAAACAAACTTTTGTATAATTCACGTTGTAACAACATTGAAAGTTTGTTTATTTGAAAGGAAACGGCGATTTTTATTTGCTTCGTTATACAATAACCAACTCTCACACCACAACAAATTGGAAACGCCGAATCATTGGTAACTCTCATTTGTACTGGTTTTCGATAAAGTGTTTATTGAAAAGTACATTTATGCATTTGTTCGTAGTTCTGAACTGAAGGAAAGAAATTGATTTTTTGTAGAAAGCAGCAATTGACGCAGCAGTTTTATTTTATTTGTTTCCGTATAACCTAACCGTAATCACAAAAGTTATTCATTAACTCTTTTCAGTAACAAAGTGCAGCAGTATAGTGCGCAAACCTACCCAGGAGGTAAATGCTTAAAGTACATATATTTTTAGGTTCATTAAATAATATTATATAATGCCAGTATACGCATTTTAAAAGCAGCATGTTTTATTGCTTTAATTATTAAAACCTAAATGCAGTTATTGTATTGGATATGTCATTATCATTAGTTTAGAAGTACAATGCTTTTTAACGTTTTTTTTTTAAATATAAGAGAACGATTAATTATAAAGGAAGACGTCCACTATAACAATGAGAAACAATGTGTAAAAATAAAAACAAATCAAACGTCGTACACCGGTTGGTAAGATTCCTTTTGTTGACTAACAAACTAACAACGTCATTGTTTTCCTCACCTCACATTTCTGCAATTCTTTTTTATTATAAACAATTTGATTATTGTACTGCAAAAATTCACAATTTAAGTAAAGTGTAAAATTTAATGAAACTTGGTTCGAATTAACCTCTGCATGATTCAATGGTTAGAGAGAATGGATATTACCTATTTAGCAGTGCACGATATGATAAGTGGTAACGGTTATAGTGCTAATTAAATAAGCATGCAAATCTTACCATTACTCAAAGATTTTATTAACTGACCAAACGCAACAAAATAAAAATATCCTGAGAACTAGACAGAAATTTCTAGTTACATAAATCGTAAAAAATACAGGTAATGTGCATAACGCAAGAAAGGATATGGATTTGCAAACAAAAAATATCTATTTAATAGTTGAACGCTGCCACAAAAGGAAGCACTGTGATTTTCTTCATAGTGACACACGCTTTAATAAAAAGTTTTACTACTTTGTATTATTATGGAATACAAAAAATTGACTTCAGTGACTCTTTCCATTTTGCAAGCGTGTGCCATATTTAGTTTGGCTCATTTATCATGCAAATTATTAAAATTCATAAAAATGCCACACGTTAGTTATTATATCTATTGACTGGTTTTTACAAATTATCGTGAGTGACTTGACCTGTCCTCAACGATGATAAACACCCAGCTAACATTTTGGTATTTTATTACTTTTTTTCGTTTCAAAAATAGAAATCGTTTTTGAAAGGGTATGTACACAAAAATTACGCTTCCGTAAAAAATGCCAGGTTAGCGATGAGGAATCGGATGCTTCATTATTTCCTAAGTTATGAATACTTTGTAGACAAAACGTACCATCGAATTTCTGCAGACGCTTTACTTTACGTACACTTACACAATAGCAGACTATATGGTGACTTAAAATTGAAAAATGGAAGTCACGAAGAGAAGTTCCTAAATGATGGCTCATAAAAAACCCATCAGTCAAATAAAACCAATAATAATTTAATAATGACTTGGCCATAAGGATTATGACAAAAAGCTCAAAAAGGGGAATTTAAACGGCCAGGCTACGCAGCGAGGTGAATTTATAAAAATGAGGGGTGAGCCAGCAACAAATTTGAAAATGGGCACTTATCGTGATGCTGCACACTTACTCCCGTGCACGCAACGCCATGGAACTCTTCTGGTTTCAAAATTCACCTTTTTGTCGAAACGATCATATCCCTGTCAGTAAAGCAAGCAGCATCTGAGAAAATAATAATCAGCCAGATTGCGAGTAAAACGATAATAATGATGTTGATGTTGATAATGGATTTGAAATGGACGTAAACAGAACTTGCGATCTGTGATTATTACGGCCGTGTTTACTCCGCGTAGGCATAATGTTCGTTTTCTTCTCGGTTGATGATCATGACGCTGACTGACAACCACGTTCCGATTTTACTCGGTTGTTGAAGTATACGACACTACGCATTTGCTTAAAAATACAAAATTTTCGTTTTTAGGATAAGTACAAAATTGTATTCAGAAAAATGTTTTTAAAATCTTTTGAAGGTTTCATAGGTTAACTTAGGACTGCGTTTGAAGACTTGATTTTCCTACTGATTGACTGGCATGCTCGGCCGTACCTATAACGTCCGACAAGACAACAGCCGCATTGTACTGTGTAAAAGCAGAGCAGACGTGGCCACAAACGAACCAAGTTTGTCACGACCTATTCTAATATAAATAACAAACTATGATTTAACCTATTTAGGCAAACATTTTAAACTTTAATTTTCTGCTTTCCCACAAACAAGCACGTTACATAGGCACGTATTACTTGCATCTTCTTTACCTTTTGTTATTTTTCATCCTCTCTTTCTATAAGTATATTTTAACTACTTTTCCTCAAGCAAGGAAGAAAATCTCCTTTGCTCAGAAAAGGCCTCTTGGTCATTCATAAGTAACTATTATTCCATTCTCTCTTCAAATTAAACATGAGTTAGATGATTATCGTGATCTAAGATTTTTGAATAATGTGCACTCATGCAGATAATACTATTAAGTGAGTACACAAAATGAGTCACTTTATTCATCACGGATGCACATATTTGCACATTGGCTTCACTCTTTTGCTAGTGTAAGTGTACTCAATTGTGTGAGGTTTAAAATTCTATGATATTTACATACTCCTGCGCTGACTGTGTCTGACCGATGACCTTTCTTTTTGTATTGCATTGTGATTTTGTACGGACCAGTGCCATTTCAGCTTTTTGCGTTATTTCGCTCATAAAATAAATGCGAAAAAATGAGTATCGTTCATTGTAACTATTTACACCCACAAGAAGGCTTGGGTGCTTTATAATCAGCCCCACGTGCAAATGCAACTTCTCATTGCACAGGTAGAGAAAAAAGTAAAACTTGGTGTAATTAACCTATAAATCAATGAAATATTTTGTCTGTTTGTTTTGAAGATGGACAATAACTCAAAAACTTGAGTTTTGTGATTAACGCACGATCCACAACCTACCTGTAGGAATAAATGGGCACTGGTCTTCTAAAATAATTTGCATGCACATGTAAGTGTCTGTGTATAAAAGTTGACTGACAAATTTTAGTTGCACTTTATACTACGAGTGAAGACGTTATTGACGCGATAAAATTGTGCCTTCGGTCACGTATTATGTTTAAAAATTAATTTTGTGCGTTTTTTGGTAGCATGAATGAAGTCATCTATCTCATACACATAGTGAAACAAGGTTTGAAAATTAAAAATTAAGATAAGCAGTTAAAAATGAAAGTTTTTTTTTTGCTTTTCACTTTGTCGAGCAGTGAAGCCTTTTGCATTCTTTGATAATTGATATTCATGAGGAAATCTAGGCGGAAAGCGAGTACAAGCAAAAGTCTGATGAAGGAAGAAGCGGTAAGTCATTGGTGGGATTCATGCTGTTATCAGAATATTTTAGTTTGTCCCACACATTTGCTGAGAAAGATTTTCACGAGTTTTGGTAAGTATTGGTCAGTTGCGTTGCAATAATAGACATTCAGAGGGAGAAATAATGAATGAAAAGTTGTGATGATATACATTTTAAACTGAGACGTGGACTAACCATTCACAGTTAAAATGTAGAAAAGGTTCATTAAAACATCAACAAAAAGTATAATAAGAACGTCTGTCGTTGTAAAAACAGTTTTCTTTTGTAACCGCACAGTGTGTGCCTGTCCGTCTATTTGATTTGGCGTAATTTTCATTTTATTTTCTTTCTTTCACCATGCATTGTTCACACACTCATTTTAAAGGACAAATTAATGTATATTTTCAATGCCATGTGTGTGTCCGCCCAATTCTGTCTTACAGTAATCTTACTACTCATGTAGGAAGTGTCTACATCTCATGCGGGCCATTTTTTAACAAAATGTTGACGCTGTCAGCGAATGTATGATTAATATTGTGAAAACTTTATTTTCAGACTTACCTGGTAAAGCTTCTCTCTTAAATCTGATGTCTTCAGATGTTGTATTTTTAATCGCGCATTTTGATGGGTCCCATTGACCTGAATGTTTGCAAAGAAAAAAACGAAAAATTTCATGAAAATTAAAATTTGCATATTATTATTTTCACATTTATTAAAAGTTACAAGCTAGTTATCCATATACAGACCATAAAGCAATGAATAATGATTTAGACCTCCCTATTTTGCGCCAGAGAAAAAGTTGCAAGGGAAATGTCAGTCAACAAAAGAAAAATTGCTATTCACCAAAGTCGACGACGATAGCATAGACCCCTAGAGCTAGGAAACGATTATTACCTATGTGAATCTAATTTGCTTTCTCACTACCCAATTTATGGGACAATGGTTCACAGAATGTGTATAACATGGTGGTATGTGCACCATGCGCTTTTGGTATTTTATATTGTAACAAATACCAACGAGATCATTCACAACTTCGAATTTGAGGATTTACAATAATGCATAAACATACGAATCGTACGAAGAATTTTTATGTAAATCAAATATTAATTTTACTTTCTTTTCCCTAACCTTCCATCGTCTCTGCTCTCTACAACTGGCGGATGTGCGTAAATCGTAGGTTGAATGCTCCATCTTTAACTATTATAAGCCACACTGAGATTTTCTTATTACGAAATTATTTTAAAAGTATTGTAATCTTCCACAATTAAGTAAATAATAGTAAGTCAAGCAACTAATAAGTCATAATGATGCTTATTATGCACCGCTGAATATTTTTGATTCTTTGCAGTGTGCCCTGTCTGCATTATTTTTATTTCTCCATACGAATGAAGGTTTCTTGCTACAGCATTATCAACGTAGGTAAAAAGTTTCAGCATTGGGCTTGTTTAGTATAATACAGATGTTGGAAAACCTACAGTGAAGTCGTTCTTATGAACGAAAACTTAGTTTTTTTGTGTAACCAGTAAAATGCTTTTACTTTTACATTTTAAATAACAAATAATCACAAGTTACTTGCGCTCCAATACAAATGCACACCATGACGTTTATTACGTCTCTTCACTTTTCACTCGCACAGCATGACAAAGATTATTTTGCCAAATATGCAAATTACTTTTACCATTTTAAATTATTATGCACCTATCCTTGACGTCGATAAAGAGTAACAACCTGACAATAAAAGTTATGGTTTATTGATAATTATTTAACTTTGTATTAACTATTACGAAGAAAATGTTTGAAACTGACGCAGAAGCTGAAAATAATTTTCAATTTTCAGAGCAAAAGTGAAATGGAAAGTGGGAAAAGTCAAATCTGTAAAGAGATTATTGACGTTAATGCAGAAGCTTCAATTTTTCATGCATACTAAATTAATAAAGTGGTTTAGCATTGAACTTCTAATCCATAAGTGTCATCATTAAAATTGATACGTTACTTGCGCGATCTAAACAATTTTAACTTGATGATCGCTTATTCTTTCTAACTGTGCAAGGTTGCATGTTCAGCCAAGGCACATGACAGGATCACGACCACGATTTAATTTTTAAAAAGTGGATTGCAGCCACTACAGCTCAATCTAACGAAATCGACTAATTTCTTATTTAATTGCGTAAATATAATTTTTCATGATATTCGACAGCTATTAAGTGCAAGTTATCGGGCTAGAAATTAATTAATTATGGCTTGGCTTATGGGATCGTGTCAATCGCATGATTTCTGTACTACGCCTAAGATGATGGGTTCCTTTCTGTATGCTTATCTACCCTCGTTTTGTTAATTTTGTGAAGAATAAATTGTTAAAAATTAAGTGACAGTTATCTAGGTGAGAGTGGGTGAAAATTACAGACTTTTCTTAGGGACGCGGCTGTTAATGAAAATCAGACTCAATTCTTGTTTCATTATTTTCGCTGGCGCTTTTAGAAATTGTAGTGTGGGACAGTGAGTGCAACATAAAAGACGAGAGTGAAGATGATGAATTTTATGAAATGAAATGTGTTTTGCATCTCCTTTCATGACAATAAAGATTTATCCAACTTTTTGTATCGGCTTTTGTTGTAAAACCATCATGAGCAAGCGCACATTCTCAATTTATTTATGATAAAAACTGCCTATATCGTTTTAATTTCACTTTAAAAATTAAGTATAATAAAAAGAAAAGCCTGCCTGCGTCTCCTCGTTGGAAAAAATGGGACCTACTTTATCGTATAGCCATTGAAATGGGCAAGTTTCTTTTCAAGATAAAAGTCTTCATCTAATTGTGAATAAAATTCAACTTTCTTAATTTTTCAGATGTTAGCGTAGGGCCACTAAACGGCTGCAGCAAATTACTGCACAAGCACAACCAGATTTCTTTATGCATACAACAAACATTACAATCCCATAAAATTAACGGAGAAAAATGCAAGTCTTTTGTTATGCAGCCAGTTGATATTTTAAATTGCAACGAGCATATAAGTTTTGTGATTTTCACGCCTAATTTCCTATGCAATTTTCGTCTTTGTCACATTTCAATTCAGCAGAATCAGTAAAGCTCCGTCCTTCACATCACATCAAACATTTAACGAAGGGAATGAACAGACTGACAAAAAATGAACTACCTATCATTATTAATCGATTAAGTAAACAACCTTTCAAAACTAATAAACCCAGCAGCCTACAAACAACGTGTTGTGTATCTCACCAATTTTACACACTCGGCCATTATTTCTTTCATCAGGAATATGTACATGTTCGGTTTAAAAAGGTACGAAGATGCAAAATTGGACATATTATGATTTTGTTGAATGATTTTAATATTTACAACCACATACAAATAATTAATAGGTGGAGGTGAATATGTAACACGTAATTGGGAATCGATGAAATGACAAAAAACTTTCTCAATGTAAAAAGCATCGACGAAGAGGTGTTCATGTTTAAGATGAATTTATTATCAATTTATCACCTGAGCTAATCAGTAAGTCTCATTCTGAGTTCACTTATCTTCTTGTCGGGTGACTTTAAAAAGTAACAAAGGAGCTATACCTTATTTATAAACGCTTTAAAACTCCTTATCATTGTGTCAAACTCCAATTATCCTACTCACTTTAAATGCCTTACTTCTATTTAATTTTTGTACTATGAACTACATATGTGCTTGCTTCGCTCGCATTACTTCTATTCCCCAGCGAAAGCCGGGCGAAGGTGGGCGTTATAGTGTAAAATTGTAGTTATATTTTGGTCTAAAAGATTATTTTGGTTATCGTGCTTGATTAATTTGGTGTCAATACGTTGTACTTAAGTTTAATGGAGTGGTGACCTTTAGCGGAATTGGCGATAATTTTCACCATTGTTTATGTTGTCAAAAGAAAATTATCTCTCGATCCTGTCGTGAAATCTAACCCAACCGCTTTTAAAATATCTAGGTACGGTATGGCCAAACCACATACCAATGACGTAGGGAACTATGAAGAATGTTTATAAAGTCCAATGCTTGAATAACTGTCTTAGTGTTTGAATTTGTTAGTGTAAATATAAATCAGATTTACACTTTATTACTACCAGTAGTACTTCCCAGAATGACGACACTGCATAAAATCATTTTCAATTTGTGCTTGACCTTTGAGGGGCTTTGTTTTCTATATCATAATTTAGTGACCTTTCTCTCGCAAACGCACTTGTCACAGCTTTGTTGTTCTTTGTTCATTTAAAGAATTCTTATATTTATTTAATAATTCACTGGCGCATAGTTTGCAATGCCAAGGTCGTCTGCTAGAACGTATTTGTCAAAGTTGCTCCACTGCCAATACAGGACCACAATCATAATTATGCAAATGTAAACGGTAGGTAGCTAATTGCCAAAACTAGAAATGTATGACATGCAAGTTACGTTTGGAGTCTGCGTTACGGTTGTAGTACTGCATTCCTTACAAACTTTCATAATATTATGCATGCATAATAGATAAGTTTGCGGAAAGAGAAAGTCAATTTTTTATTCCTTTATTCGTTCTCCCACCACAATGAATGTCATTGCCCCTGGTGTCTTTGAAGAGAGGAAAAACAAACAACGATCAAAACTAATAAAATGACGTAACTCGAATTAAATGACAACTGAGGATGCATTTGACGAAATACTAATCACAAATGAATTGTTCCTCAACTTATTTTAAATGTATTTACTTTAAATGTACTTAAATATATTTGCTTACCTTCGTCTGACCCATCTTGGCAGTCTCTTACGTCATTCTTGACTAAACTCTTGTCTATGCACCGTGGCAGGCCACAGTCGCATCTGAATTGTGTGTCACTGCATTTTACACTTGGATCTGCAAATAAAAAAGGAATTTATAATGAGATATAATATGTTGTATTAATAGCAATATTTTTTAAGAGATCTGACGTAAGCAACACAAACTGACATTTTACAATTTTTTATATGGCATTCTTTACATTGTTGTTGTAACCACAACTTATGGGGACTTAGAGAAACGTAAACAGAACTAAACAATGTCTGGTACTTGCTCAAATTGTACTCGAATGTATGTGAGTATGATTTGTTTTATTCAGAAACAGATTTCCCTTTATTAAGAATTTTCTCGAGTACAAAAACGCCCACCCAAAAAGCATCAACGCAAATGGATGCATTTTATTAACACAACTTTATTTTCCTAGACAGATAATTACTCTACGGAGTGGTTTTTATTACTTATTTAAGCAAGTATGCATAAAAAGCTTAATAACATGACTATGACCATCGTATGGTACCGACTATTTCTTGATGCCACTCAATTCAGACAATGCGATGACTGTTTCAATTTCATGATGGTAAGCAAGAGTTAAAAATATCCAACCAACCAATCTAGGATTTTCAAAAAGAAGCGTAACTCTTGCTTGATTATTGTCTTGAATAACTACTATTAGTGGGTTGCATATTAATTATCTTCATTACTAAATCAAATTACTTTTTTGACACACCTCAAATATCTTTAGAGGCATTTAATGACCGTAAACAAGTGTGACTGTACAACAAAGGGTAGTCACACTCAGGTTTTCAGTATAAAAATTATCGCAATTTTCTGCAACCACTACAAATTTTACGGATCAAAAATGCTACCTAACGTGTTAAATAAACGGCGTATGGACACATTTGTAGTTCTTTAAAATGCAATCTGCGTACTTTACTTTTGTACCAAACAAACGAAGACATTTATAACCCCTTAAAGTATCAATTCGGTGGATAAAAATACAATGCGTACTTAAGCATAAAAAATTCTGAGGTTCAGGTGAATGAGTAAAATTTCATAGTGGATTTGGGAAAAGGGTTCGTAAAATTAGTGAAAAATGTGCAACTCACAACTCACTCTTTTTGTTCAATCCCTATATTTTACGAGAAGGGTTACCTGAGGCAGCAGAAATGAATGAAAGGTACGTGATTGTGAAGAAATGTAGAAAAATGCGCATAAGTCAAAGAGTATCACACTGATACAAAGCCGTTCGTTTTATACAATTGAATGTAAAAAGTTGACGATTGCGGCTGTCCCTCCGCCTGAAAAGGTTTGAATGGTTACATTATGTTTGTCAGAGTTGTCACGACTTTTCAAGTTGGTTATGGTTTTTGTAAAAAATTGGGTACGGATTATATAAACGTATTTTTGAAATGTGCTAAAAACTCCATTGCAAAACATGATACATAAATGCGGAACCAGAAATTATAAAATATAACCAGAATAAAAGCCCAATGCAAATTGTGAGTTTTATGATTATTTCAAAGATAAACAACCATGAAACTGTAATTTTACCTGTTGAAATTTATCATTTTAGTACCGTAAAATAGTTAACACTCCTAATAGCACCGTTTTCCATTTCAACAAAAGATCGAATTTGTATTTGTTCTAGAAATTTTTCCCATTTCGTGACGATGGAGGTTGGTTACTCAATGAGAATTTCTTCGGCTGTAATAAATATTCCCTTCTTCGAATAATTACTGCGATGAGGTGTGATAACAGATCGAAGACACACGATGTAATCAAGGAAGCAGAAGAATTAAATTATTCAAGGCATTACAACTTTCGACACAGATGAACTAAGAATGAACTAATACGTGGAGATGTTTTAGCAATAAATTCTAAAATACTTTCTATTTCAGTCAAAACATTGTTTGATTACGATCTGAAAATCGAAGATATCTGACTTTAAGCATGCAAGCGTGTTTTGTTTTCTCACGATAATTCTGTTCCATTTTTATTCTGCACTTTATTTTATTGATTCGATTTGGATTCGGCTATCCACCTACGTTCTTCTACATTTGCTAATCTTACACAACAGCAAAAAATAAGTGCAGCTATAAAGCCCCGTTAGCT
Source organism: Cyphoderus albinus (assembly GCA_021029165.1). Lineage (NCBI taxonomy): Eukaryota > Metazoa > Arthropoda > Collembola > Entomobryomorpha > Paronellidae > Cyphoderus > Cyphoderus albinus. Next base: position 9,982 of record VYYJ01001078.1, on the reverse strand, counting down.
TGTGTTACAAGACTACAAGACGTACATGGAGCAAGAACCAGTAAATGGATATACTTATTTATTAGCTACAAAATTCCTGTCGATTTCGTTTGCAAGTTAGTGTGAAAAGTGGAAGTTTTAACAGGAAAAGACTTACTTTTATCTAAATGAGAAATTGTGTTGTTGATAACGTACTAAATCTACGAGACCAGATTATTAATATAAAATCCACCAAACTCACTTACGCCTCCGACGATTCAGATTATTTTAATTGGGTGGATTTTACGCTTCTTTTCTCGCACTCACTCCACATTACCACTTCCGTCCAAATTCCAAATGCATTTTTATACTCTCGTATAATTAAAAATTGGCAAATGTTTTGCTATCCTGTTAAATCTTAGTTTTAAACTTGATAACTACATCTTGAAAAACAAGTAGAAGACGAATTCCATGTACTTTTCCAGTGTTCTAAGGTATACGATAACAAAAATCTTTAATCTACGTTGAAATACAAGCGAAGAGAAAAATAGGTAATTGTTTCCTTCACCTTTCTTACATTAATTAATTTGCGAAATCTATATAGTTCTTTACCCCTTGGTCAATGTCATTTCCTAAAGACTATTGGACACATTCATACGAATTTTATCCTTTTGTTTTAAATTGATACGTATTAACGTAAGCTGTTCAAGTCTACTGTTCTGACATACTGCTTGTTACTGTAAGCAAAAAAGCGTGTCCGCTTGCTTTGTTCAATGGAGTGTTTGAATTGTGTGTTAAGTGTAAGTACACTTTCACATCAAATGAATGAACCGTGGTGGGTTTCCTGTATAGTGTACTCCACATTTTAATTAGATCGACACCACGCGGTTTTTCATTACTACATATTACTCTTATCAAACAAAATCTCTATTTCGCAAAATATGACACATTCCGCTAACATAAGTTAAATAAAACTAAACTAAATTGGTCATTAAGGCGTTTCTCATCATTAGAGACATGAAAATCATCTGGTTGCAATTCAATTACTCCTTACGCTGTGAAACAATCGAGATGTTCCCAGCTACATCTCTATCAAAATACTAACGATTAAAAATCTTTCTATAGCTCCAGATAAAGTCTGCTGAATTTTCTGTAAAAGTATAAATTGGTATTACACAAGCAGGTGGGGCGGATTTTCAGATATTTTAACTGTGACAAATCGGTACTGTAGGTTCCCTGATCCCTAATAATTACAAGCCTAAATACAAAACAAAATTTGGATAAAAATAATGTTGGCTTGAGTTACGAAACAATAACAAAGTCTATGTAGCTATTAAGATTCTGACAAACAAACCTTCCATAAGAATCCTCACTCATTTATCAAACCTTAACCATGAATTCGTTATATCACGTTACATACAAGAACAATGCCAAGTGCCAGGCCAAGATTCTTAAAGATAATGAACATATGCATTAAGATTTGCTTGGTGAATTACGAAGAAATATCGAAAAGGTATTTGGAGTAAACTATTTATAAAAGCGTTCTTAGGTTCGTTACAAGTTACAAGATTCTCTTTTTTCCCGTTACTACCTACGTTCAACATTAGCATTTGTGTAGCCAAAAATTTGCAAAATGACTTAGAATGTATTTGTAGATTGGAGCAAAATAAAAGAAGTTAGCAAAAAGGTAAGAAAGAAAAGTAAAGGGAATGAGTGAATTTATTGTAATAATAGCTCCATTGCTCCACTTGATAACTTTTACCTACAAAAGAAGTTTTTGTAGCTTTATTAAAGGAAGAATGCCGTTATTTCAATAAACTTGAACTTTACACTTGAGACTTCATTCAAGATTCACCCTATCATTTTGCCTCTTGCTACCTTTATTTTCTTCACATTACAAATCAGTATAGTTTTCTGCTGGTTGCTTTTACAATTGAATCATTCTTTCTAATTCTATTACGTACAAAACTCCTGAGGAATGTGTGTAAATGTTTATAAAGTCCATATATATTGCAGAAATCTTTCGAAAGATAAACTCAAATGTAAAGTTTGTTAAAGACGATTTCTGACAAGGTGTTATTATATGCGTCTTTAAGATTCTGATCTGACAGGTAATGAGTGAGACGTTCCGGAAAATAGGAGACAATTTTCTTAACAGGATAAATGTCAACTTTGTGACGCGCTTGAAGGAATGATTTTTCTTGATAGAAAAAAAATGCAATACAGACTAATCGTGTACATGACATGACCTAACCAACATTGAACATGACTGTTATTTGTATTGTATAACGCTACTACATTATTACATCGTCTGACAAATCACTGTATTGCAGACATCTACTTTGAAAATTTCACACTTTACACATAAGACGGAAATGTGTACTTAAATTCTAGTAGAAATTCACGAGTAGTAATTCACTTAAAGTGAAATGAATTTAAGGAATATCTACTCTAAAAGTTACTCGGTGAACAAATATATGTAAATATAATGTGGAACTGCATTTACTTCCTTGTAGTTGAATTAGAATAAGATCATACTTAATATAATAATACTATGAAAACCGACAAAAGTTTAAGAGCCGGGTGCAAGTTGCATTCTTATTTCACAAAGGGCTTTGGATGTGATATTAACAGAGATGCAAAATGAACCTTCATGACAAATAGTGAGTGGGACACTTTCAATGATTTCAGGTGTTTTCTTCAATCCCCACGAAGCCTTTGCAAAGAATTATTTGGCTTCTTAACTTGTACATTATAACAGTTACTATATATGCATTTCGCGCTACTACTTGAAATTAGTGAGATTATTTTCTGACAATAAAACCGTTTAGGCATTTACATTAAATTATAATTTACTTCGATATAGATAGTGTCTTTGCCATGATGTAATTTAATATAGCTTATAAGAGGCTTTTTTACAATATATTTAAACAATTAGACAAATATATTACAATTTATAGCATTTACGTTGCATGTAACTCCAAAGCACGAATTTGCAAAATCGGTAGGGTGTTTCTCGTTGCAGTTTCTAATTTAGTCTAGTTTAGAAAAAAATATTTAGCAAATTGTTTTCGAGCAGATTCAGTTTTGCTTTTCATATTCATTTCAACTGAATCTGCCAAATCAAATCCAGTTGTACTACCTCAATTTGATTAAATCAGCACTAAATTTCTTCTGTAGGACAGTAATAATCAGTGCATTAACAGCAAGTATCAGTAAACACAAACAATGTGATTGTATGAAATTATGTACTGACATGCAAAAACAAAATGTCATACAGATTACCACAATACATGTAGATAGTATTTTTACTATTTTTATTTCAAGCTTATATTTAGCACTTAATCGGAAAGTTCAGCTTAATTATGTGAAGTAAACCATCTTTTTATTAATGACGGTGACGAGGAGGGTGGGAGCGAAATGTTTCTTTCAATTATTAATCTTGACCCAGTTTGTCTCATGTGAATCTCAAACGTATTGTAGTCAATGTGTTAAATTACTGTAGTAGTTACGAAGAATTAGCTGTACACTTATTATCTTTTAATAAAGGAACGTGCATCTAGGAGATAAAGTTACACACTTCAAAGTATGTATAAACTATATCTGAGCCTGACTGTGACGAGATAAGAAAAATACTCTCTGTTTTAATAAAGGTGACAATTATTATAATTTTTTGCTACACTTGTTCTAGGTCTCGGCCTCCACTTGCAAGATCCTTCATCAGAAAATGGACTAACAATACTATGTACGAAGCGAAAAATTCATTTATATTTGTAAAAAAAATACAAGTCTTCTGTCTCCCAAAATTAATTACTATATGCTATCATTGCTGCTTGTATCCTGGTTTACACAATAAACTAGGTTCGATAAATTGGTGATATAGACTTTAAAGAGATTCATCGGACATTGTGAATTCTGCTCAAAAAGTGAAGTACCTGGAAACCATGGGCACAGCTTGAATTTATATTCACGGTTTATCTAATACATGAAATGAACATAAAATCTCACGAGGAGACTTTACGCAACCCGTATTACGCTTGCTGCTTGTAATGTTTTACGTACTAATTAAGGAAGATTTATAACGGTGCACAGACGAAATTTTTATACACAATAACAGTTATTATTCTGCTCCGCAGTCAAATATTTAAATGGAATCAATATTTTTAATGCTTTCATCTTTTCATTTCCATGTTAAAGTACAACAGTAGTGTCTTACTTTCATTATCCGTTTCGTTGTGTATAAAGAAAGCCACGAAAATATAAATCTTCGGACCGTTTAGCAACTGCTACTCATGTATTATTAGGTAGTGCAAAGACGTAGGATTTAGAATTCTCAGTTAAAAATTCCTTCGTGTCAGGCAGGTAATTCGAAGCTATAATAACAGGTTTCAAAGCTTTTATACAAATCAAGCTCATCAACTCTTCAAATACTTAACTGTCAAACTAATGAGATTTCGGAAGAAGGATGGTGTAATCAATGTAATTAAGGAGACAAGAAGCCAGCTTCTTTTGCTAAGTGTACACCTTGTCACAGAAGCGGTACCTAAACATTCGCCTAATATTCAACTTCCAAACCATCAGAGCATTAACAGCTGTCTAATTTTCGCATTTAATAAATTACGCCGCTCTTCGCAAGAGCTGTTTTTATGTTTTTCAGTAATAAAAATATGCTGTCAATGACCATACTATTCATAAATCCATGCCGCTTTGAGTTGATTATACTAGCAGTAAAGACAGAAAATGAGCAGACAAAATTTTTAAAGTTTACATTGTCTGCAAATTCGTGCACCCGACTGTCTAACGAACTTCCTTCTCATGAACCGAAAGAGAATCCATGAAGTTTATGTAATACCACTACCACAATTAATTTTAATTACAATGCGAGAATTTCATTCTCCCATGTGACAACGTACTGGAATAGAGGATAATATCATGGTTATGACATTTGCATAGCAATACGGAAGTTAATTTTGCAATTTTACGGTTGAGCTGAAGATGTGCAACTGCTACCTTTTTACTTGACTTTCTAAAAGCGAAATATTTGTCTTGTCAAAAATTACTGCGAAATTAGTAGGATTCTCTCTCGCTCTCTTGTTCTCACTGTCTCCTCTTCGTGGAGATTTCAACAAAAAGACTTGTTTTAAACATGTAGAAATTTGCAGATTGCACCGAAGGCACTCAGGCGGAGAACCAACATCAACTTCGTTTCATCTGAAAAGATTTTCGGTTAAATGCAAATTTAAGACTCCACACAAGCAACTGAGTAGGTAATTTTCAAACTAATATTCATTCATTAGCTGCACGATTAAGCAGATTTTCGTGATTTTCCTCGCTACATTAAACAGCCTCATAACCATCATCCTCAAAACGATCGTCAGATCGTCCTCATATTTCTTGCTTTGGGAATGCACTTCTGTTGCAAAATTCAACGTGGGTATCTAAAACAGTAAATAATCATAAGTCTGTTTTTTGAATCATACACATTAACGCTGAGGGGGCGCATTTAGGATCTAGTATTATTATTTACGCTATTCCGTCGTCACTATTCCATTTTCTTTTAAATGTATTGTTAAAAGCTGAATTTAAGAAGTTTATTGCAATAGGCACACGGTTCGATTTTAACTTAAACTAAACGATAATTTACTTTAAGCCAGATCTCTTTTGTGAGAAGATGCGGACTCGTGAGTGAAGATTTTCCAAAGCAGTAAGCAAAATCAGGCAATGTAAATAATTCGTGAATGTCACTGGTAATGTGTGAGTTATAAAGTAATAACGTCTCACTTCGTGTGCATGCAAATTCTCTCAAAAGATACAAAATTACACATTACAGACAGGGGAAAGGTAGATAGTTAGTACCTTCTAGAAAACCTTGAAATATTTGCATTTACTAAGAAAAAAATGTACGTTTTGTAACCGCAAAACTGAAGGGAAAGAAATGATATTTGCTACACGTTTCTGAATGGCATCGTATTTTGTTGTCCGTTTGATCTTTGTGTTTTGCATTCAAATTCTTACATCCATGTATTATTGTGTTGTGTTCAAATGAATGATTTTTAAATTCTATCGATGTTATTATGTAATGTAATTTATATTTGATTGACATGTTCGAGGTTACTGATACAAACATTAAAATGTCATATACAAACATCGCTTGAAGCATTATATTAGATGAAAGTTTATTTGTGGTCTATGAGAAGGCATTTTAACCACTTTCTGAGATTCTCGTTGACCAAGCATTCAATATCTAACGGAGTATTCTGGAGGGCCTAGCATTATCTCAGTCATATATTTACATTGTCATGACCCGCCTATGAAGAAATTTATGCAGCTAGAAGCTCACATTTGATAATGGTAGGTTCATGCCGGACATTCAATTTTCATGACAAGCGTTAAATGAGCCTGATGGAGCCCTCTGATGCATTGCCATTCAGTACTTGTTAATGTCAGTTAATCCCAAACTTAGCAACAATTTTGGTACGTACGTGATCTATTTACTATGAAGGGACTCGGAGAACACTTCCTCAGAGTTATACTGTGTAATTGAATGAACTTCAGACAGAAGAAGAAGAATATTAATTTATGGGCAGAAGTTACAAATTACTTTTGAAGAACATGATGGTAAAATATCTTGCGACGTTTTCTTTGTGATGTTCGGTTATTGGACGAAATGCGGGTTAGTTGCATTTTCCCGACACGCTCATTTAACACACTTTTCAGCTGCTGAGTGATTTATTGAAACGTTAGCTCTTCATGTAGAAATGTTCTTAATTTTTTGTGCAAGGTGGCCCATGCTGAACATTATTAACAAGACCGCTTGCGATGCCGAAAGAATAAAAATTTGAGTGATACATTTTTTCGGTAAATTACGTGTCCTCGTAGCCTCATACATCACCTTCGGTAGGTTACTTTGAGGGAAGAACTTCCACCTCTTGTTTTGCATATGGCATCATAAAATCTGTTCGTGCTCTTTCGTATTCCACTGTTAGACGAATTGCTTAAAAGTACATGTCCCGGTAACCACACCAAGCATCCGTGTCAATTACAAATGAAAGGTAACTTGTTGACAACATAATGAACCATGAAGATATAAAATTCTTCCTTCTAAAATCACTAATTGATTTAATAATTCTTTTCACCCTGCCTTTCTGTCTGGCGGTTCTGAAACTGTAAAACAACAGACACCGAACAGAGGTGGACATTGTCTCACTCACACCTGTCTTTTAAATAAACCCATTATTCAATTGAAATTAAGGAGGCTGCACGGATATAAAAAACAGGCGTAAACCGCGATGAGATGATGATGATACCAAGGATTGGGAAGGGGATGAATGCAGCACAACGTCTTGTCATAAAATGTAATTCAGGCCTTACATAAAAACCGATGTGTGGCGCATGTCCACCATTCAAATTAGATTACTTTATAAGGAATACATAAATAGCATTAAAAAACAAGAATTGCACGCGTATGTGTGATTCCTTTAGCAATCGCCACTCTATCCGAATACGAATTCTGAAATCTATCTCTGTCGGTCTTCCCTTAATAGAAATCTCAAACAAATGAAACCTGTCAATCTTCCTTAGTAATACATCTCGTTACTTGTTACACGGTATCAATTTTTTGCATTCACGTAACGATCACGGTGTTTGTGAGACAGAATAAAATATTTGAAGTCGGTTACCGTCTATTCAGCATTATGTAAACAGTGGGGTGTCTCATTTCTTTCTTGACCGTAAATTATACTACGTAATGTGGCGCTGAGTTTTATAGTTACACTTTACAAACGATACATGCTTAGCTTACTGCCACGTTACTTCTGCCTTAATGGTGCTTTATAAAACAGGCAAAGAACTTGATTTCCTTTTAAAGATCACTAGCACCGTGAGGAAAATTTTATTTTTCGGTTAGTAAAGGTTCAGTGCGTGCTTTAAAGCTAAAGATCATAAATATAATCTTAATGCTATTCTAAAATTAAACATTTCTATACGTGTGGACACGAAATTCTTGAACACAATAAGAGATGTATTAACCATGAATCGTCCATCGTCCCGATTTTAAATTTGTTGGTGCCAGCTGCAACCGAATGAAATGGATCGTAAAAAGAATGCGAGTTCCTTTACGCTTGTTAACTTCTTGTTGTTATTTGCATACAATAAATTATTATCCAATTATCAAGCGGTCTCTACACTTAGGATTTAAAAAGTGTGTCAAGAGTCGAGATTCATTTGTAGAACTTTTATTGAGAAAGAGTTAGTAAAGTTGGGAAATGAAGGTTATTATCGAGTTCATGAATCACTCGGAAGTACAATCAACTCCCGGTCATAAATTATCAATTTCTGAATTTTACATTAAATCACCTAATTTCTAACATATATGCCCTTAAAATTAAAATTTACAATCGGAATTGAAGCATTTTTATTTAATACCTATTCTTTACCAATTACCAGTACTTCCGCCAATTTTCAGTTCATTCTACTTACTATAGGTATATTATACATGAATACATTTTTTTATTTAAAAGTGTATTTAGTAATAAAGACTAGTTAATTTAAGGACATTTAGCTTTAAACAAGATGTTCGAAAGAATTAATTTAAAAAGTGGGTCTTATGAATCTAACAGTCGACAATAATTTGAATCTCATCCACATGCAAACGATTCGAATTCGAAGCATATTACATTCTTATAGCGTTTTTCTTTAAAAAATGTAATATCGAAAATGTTGTACTCGCTTGAAAACCAGAATTTATGTAAAAGTAAATTAAGAACTATAATTAGAGGATCATAAATATCCTTGTATGTGTGCATGAGCTGTGATACAAAGTAATGCGGAACTATAATTTAATATAATGTTCCTTTCCCTTGACTAGAAACGTTTTAGTACGACAGAACAAGATCCTTATGTGAAACCAAATTGTTATTTAATGCCAGGACAAGTGACGAAATGTGTCTATAAAAGCTTGTTCAACCAATTTAAATGCAATTGGCACAATTGTGAAAGTCAAATTGAACCATTAGCCAGCTGCCCAGTATCCTATTTTATTTATGTGTAAAAATAATACTGTAAAAAGTGTTACAACTGTTACAAAGTTAATGATGGACTGGCAAGTTGGGAGGTAACGAACACAATAAACATTTCTATTGTTTAGGAAAGGGTCTTGGTTTATACCTAAAATCCATCTTTGGCCAGCCAAACCTCGATTTCCAACGATATTTTATATTGTTGCACAACAATGTGAGACCATTAATGCACATGCAAGTGCTTCCATTCAAAAATTTGCAAACTCGTTCGATCCTCCTTTCTCAAAAATTCAAAGTATTGAAATTATACCCATTTTGATACAGAACCAAGAATGATATAAGAAGGATTGCAAATGCATACGATCGTACCTACATAGTAATGGTCAAAAAAGTATAACACGGTCTAAAATGGCATATTACCGTCTTCATTATCATGTAAATGGTAGAAGAAATCTGCATTAAGATAAAGATGACTTAAGGTAAACCGAAGAATCATCCGTGTTTCAAATGCGACGTGATCATAATCGTTTCATTGTGTAGCGTATTTGGTGCATTTAGTTTACTCCACTTCTCAAAATAGACAAAATAAGCTGCATTTTAACGTAATTGATTTGAATTGAAATGAACAAAAAACTACAAAGAAAGCACGAGCCATGTAGCAACAAATGTAACCGAAAGATTACGTTAATATTGCGGTTAGTTGGCATAGATCATGCCAAATGATGTGACTTCAATGTCTGTGTTAGGCCTGAGAGTATGCCCATCAGTTTTATTAATGCCACCGTCAGGCAAATAAGAGATCACAGGATCAACCATCTTATCAATCAACACATTGTGGGATGCAACACCTAAATCCCTAAATTCATACTCACCTCAGAATTACACTGACGAGGCATGTACTAAGTCGATACCTCTCGGATTTGCTTCATAATTTGCACACATATTGACCCTTACTAGTTGTCATTGCATGCAAATTTTTAAGGCGCACCTCCCAAAAATAAAGCTGA
>VYYJ01001077.1:23750-36992 GCA_021029165.1 Cyphoderus albinus | reverse complement strand
TTTTTTACAAGTGTGCACAAATTACCGCAAATGCGAAATAGTAGCTTTGTCTGCTGTACTTACGTAGTTTATTTCACCAGCTCAGAATTTACAGTATTTTTCTATTCTACAGAAAAGAATAGAATTGATGTGGGTTATTGCTTGGATTTGAATTTGAATTCCTTGGCTGATTATAAAAACGGATTAATGATAACCCAGATGTGATGTAAATACATTTGTGAGTAGCATCGAAGAAGAGTTGTAAAATGCTTCCCCGTAGATCTCTGAACTCTCTTTCAACAGCTTTGAATTTTTATAATTTTTATGTCGGCACTTTTTCTAAGCCCCTGTGAAAATACACGATTGTTGTATCTCTTAATCCATGCAATCCAATGTACACAGAACATAACACACACAACATTTGACGACCGACCGGAGCGAACTCTGCTTAAAAAGAGTTTTCAAAAGATGCTGATTACGATACGATGAGCATTACACAGTCAAATGAGTTCACTTCATTCGTTCTCGTCGTCCTCGAAGCTTTTTTGTCTGTCTTGCATTTATTAAGTAAACCAAAAGTTATAAATCTCTTGGTACAGTTAGAAAAAAAGGAAATGGAGGATTTCACCAGAAAAAACAGATCACGCTTTGGATCTTTATAAAGTTAAGCTTGTATTGATAATACGATGATGATGATGTATAGTAAACGAACTCAGAGAGTAGAGCTCACACACGACGACGATTTAAACTTTTTTTTGAAAATCCTGAAGTTAACACGAAGAAACAACAAGGCACACACTCAACTGGCTGTGCTTTTTCTGTCCACAGTTAAATAGAGTGAGGTAATGTAATATTTATTTATATATGCATGGAATTGTCAGTTTATAGCATTTCACAACTTTTATGCTTCCCTGCTGCTGCTACTTGAAGTTAGTGAAACCGAATAAGGAACTTGAAACTGTAACTTGAATGGCTTCACTCTTTCAGAAAAAACACTTTTTTTCTTAAGGATGTGATCTGACCTCGGTTCGTTCGGTTGCTTCTGTAATGTCTCTTAATAACACTTGCAGCAATACCGATTTCTTTAAAGCTTCGTCTTGTTCGAAAAGGCACATGAGAGAAGAAACCGTTTTTGTAGAATGAAGTCTTTCATGAAAATGAAAACTTCTTGGTTGCTTGTTCTCCTTGGCAGTAAACAGAAAGACTCAGCAGGATTTTGTAAAATACACAATATGTTCATTCGTAGTGTTTCAGAGAAACCGTTTAACTAAATTTTTGATAACTATTTGCAAAATTGAAAAGTAAGTTTCAATATTAGCAGACGAAATTACGTGAGTGAATAAACCGTGTGTTTCTAGAGGTGCAGAGTAGCGTTTGGCTTTGTGAGTCCCTCTTTGTCGCTTTTTTTACAGACACGCACAACACACACAATTCTCTGACCACATTCACTCACACCAAGTCAGAAACTGAGTTGCAACTCGAAACTTCATGCAACTAATGTTTGGGTGAAACAAGCAAGTACGGCGGACCAGCCTAACCATAACCAGCTAACTCATTGCTTGCATTCATTTCATCTCATTTTCATCATACTACAACAACATTATGCTAGGTACGTACAATGCTTTCGCTCTGACATTCAGCAGAAGAGAGCAAAGCGGTTTGTGTCAGTGGATTTGGGGAAAAAAGAAAAAAACAAGTAAAGTGAACGAATTGAATAGAGCAGGAGCATAAAGTGAATTTCATAAGAAAAAACAGGCTAAAACTCCAACTTTGGTAAGTTTCTATACTTTGGCAGCACACCCCTTCCCTTTTATTCATTTCGTCATTTCATTTCATTGTGTGCAATGGTAATGCAATGCAATGCTGAGTTTTCTACAGTACCTACCTACACATGTTGTAAATATGACCAAAGACCATACGCAGTGAAAATGAATACCGGATTCACGAGATAACCATAACTTAGAAAATGTGACCAGAGCAGACCCAGTTGAGTTTAAGTGAGTGTCTATGCTTAAACTTACGCACTTGTGTGCGCATTTATTGAATAGGACCCAAAGAATGAGTCTCTTCTCTTGTCTTCTTTTGCCCTACTGCTACGCATTCACAAATTTCACGATGCACATTTAGGCATGTGTCTGCTTGAACCTTTTGAAATCCTAGATGCATTTACTTACAAATGTACATATGTTGATGTAGGCATGCATTAGATTTTTCAGATGAACACTGAATCCGAACTTTTTTTCCTGGCAGTCACTTTAGCTTAGCTTAGCATTAAGCGTGATTGTTATTACATTAGCAAGACCGAGAATGATGCATAGAGAGACAGAAGAGAAGGGAAATTCATTGCTGGTAAAATGGCATATTACAAGAAATTGAAAGGTATAAGAAAAACTGGGCGATGCGATGCAACCAAATGGGCTTAAGATGTGATGTGATATTATTGTTAGACATATGTAGCGTGTTCTGTTATAATATTAGATATTGTAGTAGATGTGATGTGTTTGCTGATTATTATCCGAGGTGACTTGCATGCACGCATGCATTCATGCACGATATGGCTTCAATGCTTTTTTTCTTTCTCCTCTACCACATTGCATCTTCGTTTGCTTCCTATTATTATTACTAACTATTATTATTTATTAGTTGCATACGTTTGTACTTTACTCTTGCTCATGTTATGCTAGCATTTTCTGTGTAATATTAGTTTTTAAAAATTTGAGTTCTAAGGTAAAGGTAAAGTCTTCGTAAAGGTAGAGCTCGTAGTGGTACATCACATCACATCGTCATATAATTTTTGAGCTCGAGAGAAACATAACGCTACGTAACGCACTCTACGCAACGCAACAACGACAGCGGTGGCAGTAGAAGCAGAGAATTGTAAACTTAAGCTTCCATTAAAGGTTTACTACGGATTTTCTTTTCTTTCTGAGTAACTCAAACTCAAGAATTGTATCGAAGGAGCCAAAGCAAGGAGGGAGGACCGCTTAAAGTAAAGTCTCCTTTGGCTTTGGCTCACACATAAACATTTACTCACACGCATGATGCATAGGAGAGAAAAGGATTTTTTTTCTTTGGGTAATAATAATGCTTCATTATTATAAGTTGGATGGAGCACAAGCTTTTAGTTGAGTCTCTTGCTGCGAGCTGACTTGCTCGAGAACAGCAGTGAACAAGTAATATAATAATAATAGCAGTAGTAAATAATAATATTCTTTCTTTGCCTCCTTCAAATATGACAACATTCTAATAAAAAAAAGAGTTGAGCTAGAGTCAGTTGACGAAACGAAACTGTATAAGAAAATTTATTTCTTCGTATTACATTTCGAACAGGCAATGCACTTTACTTGATCTTGTTAAAAATTTGTTTTGATTTGATTTGCTTCTTTTGTAGTCCATTTCCTCCTACAAGTCGAAGTCGAGTTTATCCAACTTGCAGCATGTCAGTCAGGAAGGTCTTGCTCAATCTTCAATTATTCCGACATTGTTATTTTGCTCCGTTCTTGTTACCGTACTGCCATTATTCCTGACATTTTGATTTTTTGAGAGGCAAGGCAAAAATAGAAATGAGAAGAAAATTCTGACAAAAATCTTAAATTTAGAAGAGTGTAACTGAAGACGGGGAAAATTTCTTTTTACTTTAATCCTATCCCCTTTTCCTACCTTTCGTCATTCAGCAAGGATTTCCATAAAAAAACTAAGTGCAAGTTGAGTTGAGTCAGCGAGAGCGAATGCCACTCGGCTCTCCGTCAGTCACCGTTAATAGTCAATTACGCCTGACATTTGACCGAAAACGAAAGAGTCATATTTTATGCTCGCACGCAGCATTTTCTGTTTTCCTCATGACTTTTCCTTTCGCATTGTAATCTATTTAGTAAATAGTATTGCATTGCATGACTCTTTCCTCTTGAGTCTTGTCTTCCTGTCTGTAGTTTATCGAGAAGCAATTTGAAGTGAGGAAGGTTTATTTGGTTGGTACAAACGCTCCATTTCCGATTCTTTTTACATCGTGTCAGAGAAATGATAACAATTCCAAAATATCCAAGAAAAGAATGCAATCATCTTTGAAATAACACCGGAGAAAACGAGAAGGGTTATAATACATAATAACAATAATGATACTAATAATAACCATGAAATGCACTGAAATGAGTCTGACAAGGCAAGAGAAGGGGATTTGGATTTTTGAAAGGTAAAGGTGACCAGAGAAGAAAAATATAAAAAAATTGGTGAAAAAGTATAACAATAGCAAAAAGCATTCATTGCATCACATTATAACAAGGGTAAATTCCCTACTTAGCCTTTTCTGCCCGCTAGCTTTTTTACGCAGTGTTTTTTCAAAATATAAAAAGGGCTGCATTTAAAGGTTTTCTCAATCGTTAAGTCCAATCCATCTGAAAATAATGATAATGTAATGCAATATAAAAAATACGGAGCAAGAAACATCAGAGGATCATTAGAAAAAGAAAAGCTCGTAAAAGAGGTGTACTTTTTCTTTCCAGAGTTAAGCGAGTGAGTGAGTGACTGACGGACTGACTGACTGAAGAAAGAATAAAAAAGTTGGTGTTGGACCCAATACAATATCAAAGTAATGTAATGTAATACAATGTTAGCATGAAAGCAAGCAGAACGAGCCATTGTAATGCAATGTTAACGATTTTTTCCGTGTTGCTCTTTCCTCAATGTTGCGCGTAGGTACATCAAGAGAAAATCCATCCGAAAGTAGTTATTATAGTGCAGTTAAAATCAAACTAGGAAAAAACTCGGAATGGAATATTACCACGATTCTCGTCCATAATAGACACAGCTTCAGCTTTATCATCGTGTGTTCCGATGTGGCGAATGCATTTTCTACACACAAAGGAATGTTTCACTTTTCTGTTATGATGACGATGACGATGACGATGTTATAATGTTGTTGTATGTACAATAAAGTAATGGAACTACTATTGCGTAGCTTCGGCTCAGTCTGTGAAAAAGAAGAAAAAAAGTTGAGAGATAGCGAGAAAGAAAAGAAAAGATGAAGAAGTGTGATTCAAGAAGATTCAGAAAAGTTTTTTAAGCTCCGATTTTTTAACATTGCATTACATACGTAACGCAACATCCATTTTTCCATGTTGCCTCCTCATTCCGCGCTTCAGTCAGTTACAAGAGAACTGAGCCGAGTTTAAGCTGAAGACAAGACAAGCAAAAGAAAGAAGCTGAAGGGAGGATGAGGCTAAAGAAGAATATGAAAAAAACTTGGGCATCACCATCACTATCACCACTATCATTTTCTTCATTCGTTTCAAATCCACCCCTGAAGGCTTTTCGTGCTCATAAAAAGTTGGACAGGAGGTCTATTTTTTATATATTACTTTACTTTACATTTACATGTTCTGCTTTTCCATTTCTTTCTAACATTAATACAATGTATTCTATGTTACGTTACGTTACAGTATAAAAATGGATGCGTGTGTGATGCTCAGCTCTGCTCATTTTGCCTAACTCTGCCTTCTTCTGAATAGCTTGACTTTGACTTTTTTCTTTCTTAGGTAAGGAAGGAGATACGTAGGTATAATGTGCACTTGTACCTTCTATTATATCATGGATGGCAGAAGGAGATAAATATCAGCCACGAGAGAATGTTACAACCACCACCACACCATTATCATTGTAAAAAGACGAAGAAGGAAAAGCCACCCCTAAACACTGCAAATGTTGGTAACTACGGTCGTTGCCGTTCGTCGTGAATGACGAGGTAGAATGTCTTTTGGGAAAGAAAGAAAGAAGCCAAGAAATGCAGCATTATAAAAACGAACCTGAGTAACATTGACTTTGCTACAGTGTGTATTAATGGTAAATTGGTGAAACAAAAGTTGTGACGAGAATCTTATTTAACTCGCAATTCCAATTCAACTCACTCATGCACACATTAATAATATTTAATTCCTTGTGACCACTTGATTTCTCTTTCATAAACTTCCTTTTCAATTGTTAATTAAATAACTCCTTTCAACTATGTAAATAGTTATGCGATTTGTAATCATTGTTATTTATTTTGCAAGGAATTTTAAATCTTATTTACAGACAATTAATTTAATAACCGGAAAAATAAAAAAGATACTCGTTTGATAATTCAAAACGCTTTATGAGCACAGCAGCATACAGCATTATCGTTTTACTTTAATTGTATCAAAGGTAAAGAATTCTTTGAATTGGTAATGCTCAGCTAAGCTAAATGCTATGAGAAAGGAAATAAAAGGCTTTTTCCTCAGTGAACAGTTACATAAATAATGGCGGTGGTAAAGCAAGGTAAGCTAAGTATTTATTAAAAGGTGACGGCTAAAGCTTCCCCCTTCGGCGCTCACTGACTCTTCTCTGCGCTGCTCCGGCTTGAAAAGGTCATTATTATTACGTATTGTGTTCCCCAAACTCTGTGACTTGGTCATCCCTCATTTTTATTTTTATATTCCTGAACACCGCCGTTGCGATTGGGACCGTGCACTTTCTTTGAATTAGCGTTTGACGAGTTTTGTTATACTTCATAAAGGACACAGTACGATGTGATAAGGAACAAATCTATTGTTGCGTTACATTGTAACATTGTGTTACAATGGCCAGTAGAATTTTACAGGTATGCTACGTACATACAACGAACCAAACCCGAAAACCTTCATTTCATTGTATTGTAGTATTGTAATACAAAAAGTACAAATGATGCGTGAATAAATTGTGCTATCTGTGCGTATGAAAATGAAAATCTTTTTTTCCATTCTATTTGATATTTTTGTATTTAGTCAAAGTTTTGTGTCCGACGTGATGTAAATAGGAGAGGATCGGAGTGGATCGGAGAACACAGAGGTATAAAAGGGAAGAGAAGAGCCTTTGATGGTGCCGGCTTGAAAACAAGTCTTTAGAAGAAAAACTTGTCGGGCCCTTCGCTTTTTTCTGCTGATAGAAGAAGCGAGAAAAAAAAGGAACAGGAATAAATAAAAAGGGATGAGATGAGATGAGTGAGGCTGAGGCAACCCCTGGTCAGCAGCACCAGCATTCCGTACCACTGATTACAATTACAAGCCAGCTAATGCCAGTGCGGCCTTCTTCTACTCTTTTCTTCCTCACCGAACAAGAAAGAAGAAGCATCAGTCATAGTCAGCGTCGTCAGCAGCAATCTTCTTATACCTAATATTGTATAATATTCGAAAAAAGAAGTTCCTTGTAACTTATTACTCGTGATCATCATCATCATTCGTTTCTCCATGTATTCAGGCGGCGCACGTATTTCGGGAAGCATAAAAAGAAAAAAAATGTGCTGGTTGGTTACTGGCTTCTTTCGTTGTGTTCTGAGTTCTGATGTGATAAAAGGGGCAAAGTCAATGCAATGGCTGGAGCTGGTAAAAATCCCCTCCAGCTTCATTTTCATTAAAATACATTTTCAGAAGAAATTCTTTTTTGATACTCTTCCGCTCATTTTCAGCCTCTATTAGATAAATGGATATTTAGATGGTTTCGCCGTGTTACAAAATTACCTCTTTTTCTCCGTTCTTACATACACAAGACTTTTTACTTGTCTCATGTTACTTTTTACACCTATTGCGTCCTCTCCTCACCTCACTTTTTTATATTTATTTTTCAAAGAAAAAAGGTGCGAAAGGCACTATGTTGTGTAGTATGAGTATCATTATTTCTAACCGTTGTTATTATTATTGTTATTATTATTATTATCGAGGAGATTTAATTGCGTTATGTACCATGTCCATGTTTTGTCTGAGGCAGAGTGAAGTGAGTTGTGTGTAAGTGAGACAGACGGATTTGATGAGTTCCAAGTAAAGCCCATTGTAAATTGTAATCGGCGAGCTCAAAAAGCTCAAGAGCGATTCTCCGTGTATTTTTATTTTTACAGATAGCAGCGGAATTTATTATTTCGCTTTTATCACTATCTCAAAACTCATGCAACTCATTCAGCTCTTCACTGCAATTATTGCGATTGCGATGCGGTCTCGCTTTTGTACTATTCAATTAGCGATAATTACGAGAATGTAAATGTCACAATTAAACGAAATGTGCAAAATTGATCGATGTAATTATTCCGGTGCTTTTGCTTAGATAATAAGATAATCTACATAATCGTACAATGATAACACGCATTAGCACACACATACACTGCCTTACTTTTCACTCGTTACTCGCTCACTCACCCAAAAAGAAAATCTTCGCGGTATCTCGTCTCCACAAAAGGAAATGTACTGTTACGTAATGAGCTGAAAAGAAAAAGGTGGTCAGTGGTCACTCTCTTGTAAATTATTTTTTAGTCACCAGTTCTTCATTTACCATTTTTTACCTTGTACTTTACTTGTCTTAATACAACTCTAAAACCTAACCATCCATCTCTGTCCACCGCGATTGTCATGTCGCAACTTTTAAAAGTCCTGTGTTGTGTCCAGCTCGATTTTTCTGTACAATTGTACAATACCTTCAAAAGCTGTGTTGTCTCAGTTTCTCTGAGGTAATACATCATGGAGACAATGAAAATGAAGGACGAGAAGAGAAAAGGAGTAAGTAAAGTAATAAGAAGACAAGAAAAAGAAGTTGGGAACCGATCATAATAAATGTTTGATATGTTCTAATGATAGGATGAGTCGCGTCCGTCCGTCAGTCCACATTACACAAGAAGATTTGCGGCGAGTTTTTCTTTCTTTCATATCAAGTCGGTAATTTTCATCTTAAGTCTTAACTAACATCACACCACTAAGGAGAAAGAAAGGGAGACCTTTTGTTAGAATACAAGCAAACAACTGGATGAGTTGAGTTTTCAAGATGATGGCTAGTTAGTCCCATTATTTGCATCTAACTATTAAACCGTATCTGTCTTTAACCACTTTTTTTGGCTACCTTTACTATTATTTTGGTTTTCTTATTGCCTTGCCATGATCCATATGTCTGTAAACGAAAAACTAAGGTTTTGGGTCCGCATCAAATCCTGGTTCTAAACTAACGATAACCAAGACCAAGGCAAGGAAGGCGAGTGGTCAAGTTTACCAGGAACATGCGAAGCATAAATATTGTATAGGTAAAAGGATAAAATCGTTGTTAGTTGTTACTGATGCTCTCTCTTTTCTCTCTTACGCTTTTGCTTTGCCATTACTTTTGCTGCCGCGGTTGTTATAATGTTGTGTGTGTTATTATGTTGCCGTTCCTGCTGCTGCTGATATTGGTGTTTGTTACTGAAGAGGAGCCTCATCTTTTTCCCTCTGAACTTTGCCGACAAGAGAATTACGCTGGGCCAGGCATGCATCATAGTCATCATCATGATCATGATCTTCATCATCATCCTATATGTATGTATGTACATATGAAATGATATAATGCAACTGATTCTCTATCTTTTCTGGAGAAGAGGAAAAACAAGAAAAGAAGCGTATGTACGTAGGTATACAAATCTATAGAAAGAGAAGTGATACATTCCACGATTTTTTCTCTTTCACGTATGTGTGCAGTGCAGCAGCGGAATATAATGGGAGTAGTAATAATAATATTATACTCTTACAGACCTCTTATCACCAATATGATAAGAACAATAAATTCCTTTTGAACTGTCCGCTTCTCCACTGGATATGATGAATATTATTAGGACATGACGACCGACGGTAGTAAAGTTGCATTATTATAGTAAGTTGAGTAAAAGGTTATAATATGCCAGTCACAGTCATAAAGTTGAGAGATGGACGTGGATTGTTACGCTCCTAGTTAGTTTCCTCTTATCCACATCCACATCCACCTCTCTGAGTTGCACTTGATACAAAGTATTTAATATTATCACTCGGGAGAAGAAAAAAACTGCGAGCTGAGCAAGACTCTGTTTAGTTAGAGTTAGTGTTTTTTTTTCGATTTTACTCCCCGTTCCTAATTCTTATTAGTGGACACAATAAGAAGACATGTAACATTCATTATGCTCATATAACAGCAGCGGCTTTTTGAGCAGGTAATAATAATAACATTATTGCTATTATTCGGGAAAAGAAGAAAGAAGAGGACTGGTTCGGTTGCGGCTGTGGCTGTGGCCGAGTCTCTGATTTTTTCGCTGCTTTCGCTTTTACTTTGACGGGTTGAGCGAGTATCGAACCGATCTTGTTGTGTTAGTAATGTTTATATGCACTTTTCCTTCTTATCATTATGAATACTCCGAAACTGGAAATGTTCGGTAATTCAGCATACAATTCAGGTGTGCATGCATAATAGTAATAATAAAAATAAAAATGTGCATGCCTATTTAAATACTTACCTAGAACCTAGGTGTGTACTCTACGTATGTAATTGTGTTCATTTATTTGCTTCGCTGACCATCACGGAAAAAATCTTAATGCATAATGTTGTAAAGTAAAATTGTTAATGTTATGTTATAATAGCAAAAGTAATAATAATAATAATATCGAGTTTTCCAACCAGCATTTTATCGGCTTCAGCTCACCTCAAAGGGAATCGTGGAGATGGAGAGTAATAAAAATTGTACACGTCCACTCACTCTTTTTTATTCTCTTTGATTCTCTATTCTTTTTGAAAGTTGCTCAAAATTCATTATGATATGATTATTATTATCTACGTAGATATGGTATGTCCGACTTCTATAATCTGCGTATTATACAGGTATGACTTTACTTACTACATCTAAGAAATGGATAAAAATGTAGAGGCATCTTCTTTTGTCTATTTGTTTGTTGTCTTTGTGTCTAGAAATATGCACGGTCGGTCGTGCACTGCACATGCAGTCGGTCGATATGAAAATGCATACATATTGGGAAATTGCTTTACTTTACTGAGGAAGTTGCATTCCAATCAATTTATTTTGCAACAAAACAAGCCTTTTAAATAGAAAAGTCCTGTGCTTTTTGAATGTGAGTTTGCAATTTATTTTAGATGATTTTGATCGGTTTGTGACCGGAAAAGTTGTGGACATATTTAACAGCTCACGATCACAATAAGCCGACTTCTTTTACATCCATTAAACTCATTTCGGCACATTTCATCGGAAACTTCAAAACATCTATAGCTATATGGTATATAATATATGTACATATGTTAGGTTCGTACCATTGTGACTGTGCGGCTCTCGAGGGAATAAAAATAATAATAGTGCAGTTACAAGTATTTGCTGTGGTGCGGTGGTGATGTAAATAAAATAAATCGTTAATATCCACATCCACCACGACGATTTTCTCGGCAGGTTGCTCCATGAAAGATGGAAATAAAAATGAATTCTTTTAATATAAAAACGGGGAAAAAATCTTGATTTGATTCGAGTCGGGTTTGGTTTTAGTTTTCAATCTTCTCACTGAACTGGAAGACTGGAAGTAAGCTGCAATGAAATGAACTTGAGCGGTTTTAATTTTTCAAGAAAGCATTCAACTAGTATCTCTGGACACTGGACTTTTTCTTGCAGGCTATTATGATAACGTTTCCTTATCTTAATAGTATTTATTACAAGGCACACATTAGACTTACTTACAAACTTTTTTGTCCACACCTACCGCATATTTATTTATTACGAGTCAGAAAAGAAACACGATCGCTCACTTTTTTAATACTTGAAGCCTAAAACTGGATTCAGATTCAACCTGCAACTCCGCTGCTGAGCGCTGCTCATTTTTCTCCAGAGAGAGACAAAGGAAAAACGAGAAGGAGATTTTTTATTGAAACCGGCTTGCCTTTTACTTCTAAAGAAGAAAGCCTTTGATGAAGTCCACTGATGAGTTTACCAGAAGCGCAGCGGCATTTCACTTTGCTGGACTCGACTCGAAATAGCAAAAAAACTAAGGAAGAACACGATATCGCTCTTCGCTTCGCTCTTTCTTCTCTGTCTATACTCGAGTAAAAATCTGGACAAAAAAGCTGCTTAATGTTCGCTTTATGAGATTATTTAGATTTAATACTTGAAATGAAGTACACATTTATTACACAGTATTTGATGATTACCGGCCCATTATTAAATGCTGGTAAAGTGGCAACACAATGCAATGCTAATGCAGTTCAATGCAAGAGGAGACTGACACGGAATATTATTATTATTATAATGTTGGATGTGATATGATGAGCGCACGGCTAAAAGATAAAATAAAATATGCACTGCAACCCGCAGCCAACAACAAAGAAGCAGCGGAGCATCCGAGCAGATAATAATTTCAACGTGACATGACATCAACATCATTGCCTGTGTTTCTTCTTTATTGCTTGCAGTGCCACAGGTGCGTACATCCTCTTTTAATATTTAAATTCAATTCGGACAAAAGAAACGCTCTTTTCTTGTGTCGGTCGGTCGGCGAAATGGACATTGAGGATGATGATGATGATGACGATGATGCGATACGATACGGGAACTGAACTAACTTCAGCAAGACTGCTTGACTACTACCTCGCTTTTATCCAATTGAAATGGACAATAATTGTGGAAAAGATGAAAAATGCTGTAGATACACCAAGTCACTAGTATTATTCCCATTATATGATAATGTGTCCGGAATATTGTATTGTATTGTAGTATTAGCAATAAAAGAAGTGCGTACAACGCATCATCCGATTGTAGTGTCTGTAACATTATTCTACTTCATTTTTATGATCCTCTCAAAAAGACGAATTCAGAAGACGTCATCATGTTTCGGAAAAAGCTGCATCTTCTTTTTACTATTCATCATTTAAGAAGCCTACGATGGATTTTAGTTTTCTGAAGGATTCAAGCCGCAGCTTACAATAAAGAGAAGAATTTTTTATTTTCATTTTATTTCTCTGCAATAATCCTGATGGCTGATGATGACGATCTGAGATAAGGATGTTCAGAAGGAAGATTGTCTACATCTAAAAGCGATTTTAAAAGTTGGCACTCACTGGCAGACTCTTTCACTTCAAGAGGAAGAAAGTGGAAAAGATAATAAATAAGCTAATCACCGTTGTCCGCAGTTAAAGATACTCAGTTACTAGATGAACACGACTCGATGACACAAGGGAGAATAAAATTCGTATTTCTCAGTTAAGTATGTCGGAGCGTAACTAATGCCTGCAACAGGCAGGCAAGGGGCATTTCTCAAAGGTCGACTTTGACTTTTTCTGACATTTGATACTTGTCAAAAAATTATCAGGCTTGACCAACAGCAAAGCAGGAGCAGCAGCGACAAGCAACTTTGGTCAAAACAAGGAAAAGAAAAAGGAAAATAAAATTGTGACAAAGCGCTCCGTGCATCCACAGACTCAAAGAAGAATGCTGTAAATTGAAAAGTGAGCTGCTGCCATTTACTA
>VYYJ01001077.1:0-23638 GCA_021029165.1 Cyphoderus albinus | reverse complement strand
ACAATAATCCCTTTGCAAAGTAATCCACCAAATCTATACATACATGGAGCAAAATAAAACTTTTTGTTTCAAATCCATTTTACAGCGACCATAAGAAACGATTTTGTGTTTGTCATCGTCAGCAAAACTAGCAAGCTCGTTAGCTGCATAGTTCAACTCGTTGAAGTAGCATTTTTTCTCTGTGCGCCTGTTGCATGCATTACATTACATTACCCAGAAACCCAGAGCTATTCAGTGAGATGTCGGTCTGATTGTTTCTCCTGATTACATTCATTTGAAACTAATAAGAGTTCCAGTTGCAGATTCAAAACACCGCATCGGCAACATGATCGTTCCCTTTTACATGCTTGGTTACTTTCCAGCCTTTGATGAATTTTCCATGTTGTGCAGTGAGTGAAACGACTCCTTTACCATTGCATTGCCAATGCTTCATGTCCATACCACCGGCAGCACTCGAAACTTTTTACTTTTTATTGTCAATTGGATAACTTCAAAAGTTCTTTTTATCAATGCTCAGCTCAACTTTGAGCTTCGGCTGAACTGAACACGAGTGAAAATTTCAAGTGTGGTCGCGGAGTAGGTTGCAACATCACAATCGAATCTTGTTGGGTTTGGCCAAAGCGAGGCGCAAAGTCTTTGACGAGTATCATTTACCATTTTCACCATTAGTAAAGTAGCGAGCGATGGATGTGGATGTGGATGTCGCATCGCCAAATGTTTTCATGATACATGATAAAGTGACCCGACAGGACCATGAAGGGCCGATTCTTCTCTAATCTTGTCCGTCTTTTCTTCTTTGTCCGCTGTAATCTCATGTAGGAAATCAATTTCCAAACAGCGGCCAGCCGTCAAGTCCGTAAATAAGAAGGCAGAACAAGCAACATTTTATTTTATATGGCAGCATAAAATTTGTTATTGCTGCTTACTCAACTCAACTCCTGATTTTTTTCTCAACTCAGCTTCTGCAGCAATAAGAAAAGCACCAAAAAGACCCTTGCCAGTTTGCCAGTGTATTACAAAGTTAACAAGATTTTTCCACGAGTAGGGAAAAAGTGAAGCAAGTCGAGTGAAATGAAAAAGTTTCAGTTAGAATACCATTTTCAGATAAGGAGAAAAGGGAGATGAGACGTAGTCACATATGAAGTGTACCCATCAACATTCATAAGGAATTTGAAACCCATATATCATTTCGCTGAAAGAAAAATAAACCGGATGAAGAAAGAGCAGAAGTCCAAAAGGCTGACTGAGTAGACGATCACCTTGTCTTCACAAGCAAAGACTTTTGCCACGCATCACCGCATTTCTCTACAATTTTTCCACTAATACCCAGTCACAGTTTTGTTTCACCCATATTCACTCATACTCACTAAATATAAGACTAAATGCAGTGAGTGCAAGACAGACGAATCAATTTATAAAATGCAGTGTTAATGCATTGCCGGCTTAACTTGATTTTATTTTTACTCTTTGGCTTAACTCTTCCTTTTGCTCTTTTCCCCTTTTTTCGGTTCGGTTATAATAATAATGGATGCATGCCAGAAATGTGCATTTCTCTACATGAATGATGTATGGATGTTTGTGCATCGGGAACTGTTCAGTTAAAACGATACCTAAGTTCAAGTCAAGCTTTGCCATCAGTCAGAAAAAATGCCGGTCGAGTTTTATATAGCTTCAAGCTTCTTGACGGGTTTATAGAGATTTTCAGTAAAAACATTGGAAGCATAGCTTTAACAAGGAGAAAGAAAAGACGTACGTTGACATGAAATGAGATGATGTGAGTGAGGGGCTTTGTCGCACGTTGGACTGAAAAACACAGACATATTCTTAAAACCGACTTTGCACACCTCCTCGGTGCGAGAAAAGGAGAAGAAAGTCAAGTTCAGCGTTCAGCTGAGCTGATGACAAACGAATGGTGGATAATATTTAAATAGCCAGTATTTGCATTGTTGAGGTCCACTGACTCTCCGCTCTCATTCATTTTTATTTTAAGGAATCCCATTTAAAGTCATGCACCGTGTCAAACAAAATAAAAGCTATCGATTAACAGTAGCGAACACAGGACATTGTATTGTGACACTGCACATGGTCTGGTCTAAATAAAAACAGGGGAAAATGGAGGAAATTGAATTTTAACAACTTTATGCTTATTTACCTTAAGTTGAGCACCGAAGAATGCGAGGGGTCGACTTCCACTTACTTTGAGACAGAACTGAATAAAATGTGTGTTTGTTGTGTGGGATAGTAGCGGTAAGTTGGGTTAAAGACTTAAGACAAGATAAGCCCAAGGGAACCCTCTGTTGAGAATTTGTTAAAATCATGAAAAGATTTGCTTGGATGGATACATGGAATGAAACAACTCTTCACTTCACTACTTCATTTTACCATTTCATTTACAGGCTCAACTTCAACTCATGCATCATGTATCCAATCGTCACTCTGCTCTGCTTCACATTAACTGCTTCAAACTGCCCTTCGGATTTTTACGTGTCTATTGTTGTATGCAATCCAGTTTGAAAAATGGAGATCGCATGCACACAACAAGATGTTGAACAAAAGTAATTAGTTTGAGTTTACCCTGCTTTAAGATTCGTAATTTCCCAGATATGACAAGCGACGACTTTGAAAAGATGGATTTCGTCTGGTGACCTTAGTGGAACTTTTAAAAAACTTGTGCGTAATCCATCATCTTTTTTCCTGAAAATGTCAATGATGGAGCAGACAGGAAAGTGAAAATTGAAAAGGACTTTAGTTCGACTGACTTTGCTTACAATTGTTTATCACTCTCTGCTAATCAGAGATGATGAATTTCAATTTTACAAAAGCTTAAGCTCATTGTCTCATCATCAGACTTTCCAGTGTTTCTCAGAGCCACTTGAAAGAAACAAAGACGCGTTTTCATTGTCTGTGACCACCATGCAACAATGACTTCACATCGGCATCGGCAATGAGATTTCCAGTGAAAAGAGTAAAGAGCAGATGAGCGTAACAGAGTCAAAGATTTTTCCTGAGCTCGGCTCAACTAATTTTAGTTTTAGCTTGGCTGTTTTCCCAAGAAAAATTGTGAAACTGAAACACAAATTTTTGAATGACGGATGAAAATCGAATTGGAGAAGGAAATCTTTTTGAGACAAGACAAGAAACAGAAATAACACCCGTGGTGTTATGAGGTAAGAAAAGGAGAGGCGAAGACCACCCTGAATGTCACAAGAACAATCGTGTGAAGTACCGACCAACTGCGACTGCGATGCGACTGTCAAAATTGGACGGACGGGCCAAAACTTGAAAACTTTGATCTGAATTGAATAGCATAATGGGATATGGAATGCGTAAAGAGAAACAAACTGAAACACAACAACACTTGACAGGCGACATGTTCCTGTTTTCTGCTGATATGATGATTGGAAAGGAATTACTTTTGCCTTATCAACAACCGGACCAGAAGTCAGAGTCAACCAACTTAAAACTCGACTCACTTTACCTCAAAGCTTTGTCATTTTCTTGATGAATAATTCCTCAGTCAGAGTGTGTCCACCGACACAGAAATAATTGAATTGAAAACGAACCGGTGAAATTAACCCCGGACCGAACTCATCAATATTTTGTAATTCAATCAAATCGCAATTTATTCCGAGCACACGATAATAAGGAAGAGAAAGTGTCCAGCGGTGGATGCAAATTGCAGAAGAAGACAATAAAAGTGATAATATGCATGTGTCGAGGTCGTTTCAAATACAATTTTCAAAGGTAAAAATCAAGGTCGGAACAAAATCCTTTGACGAAATGCAAATCAAGCAGAAAACTGGAGCCGAGATCATCGCCGCATTTCTTGGCAATACATGGCACACCTGCTGTCTCCACTCGGCTCAATGATGCTGCTAAACTAACTGCTGATAACTAGCGCGTCTTCTCTTCCACTCGAGAGATCATTCATAGCTGTAAATTCTTGTTGGACCACCAAGTGAGTTAGCAATCATAGAGAAACAAGATTATCTCCTGATGAAGTATGAATATTGCGTATCTCATTCAATGCATTGCATTCATGAGCTGCCGCTTATTTTTCTAGATACTAAAAAGAAAGGTAAATCAGCAGCAGATAAAAATTCAAGAAATTGTTACGAATGAGGAATGAGAGTAACACACATCATTTTAATTTATGCCACTGCTTCTTTTACAAACTGATAATGCATCACATTCGCTTATCTGGATCAGTAAAAACTTTTTTCCAGTCTTTTTCTTCTAACTAGCTGAAATTTTTTTATCGCTCGTCTTTCGTCTAGGAATTCGCTACGGAACGGATCGGAATCGACAGAGAAGAGAATTTTAAAAACAAGGCCAAGTCTTAGCATAATGCGAATGCAACAAGTGTTACAGAACAGACAGAGCTGAGCGGCTGAGCGGATGGACTAAAAGGAGAAAATGTGAAGAGCTCTAAGGAAAGCCAGAGCCAGAGGTCGTCATTCCACGGCATTTTTATTATTATGCATTCATTCATTATAGTTATTGCCTTTATTTTCAATGACTGCTCCTTTTTCTCTGCTGTGGTCCAACAAGTCGAATCGTGAGTTGAGCCGACTAAAAAACACTCCATTTTTTGCTGTATCGATCGGAGAATATCTTCGCATCGCATCACATGAATTGAAGGATTTTTTTAGACTCATAAAGAACAAAAGAGAAAAAGAGGAAGGCAAAAGTCATAAATTATGGTTGAATGAAGCAGAGAAACACTTAAAAGAGTTGAGAAGTGCATCTTAAAAAGGAGAAATGAGGAGGTCTGAATCTAAAGAATGGCAGGCGATCAGGCAAGAAAATGCTTTTTTGTTTGTCATGTCCCACGGAATGAAATGCAATGCAGATTTTCATAAGCTAAATGCTCAAGATTATATTTTCAAACTGATGTCTTCAAGAAAGAAATCAAACCGCTGCTGTTGCTGCTATTTATATTTATTGGTATTTTTAGTAGATTGACAACGCACGATAGCAGCAGCTTCTAACTAACCAACCTTGGTAATATAATGGCAAGTAGTTTCCCAGATGGGAATAAAAATATTTTTTTCTCGGGTCATTATAAAACCAGATTCATCATGGATTATTATTACCACTAAATAACATCACATAAACAGCGACCATTATTGTATTATTATTATTATCGCAGTAATAGATTGGACTCACTCAGCTAAACTAGCTATGAATATTCATTGTATTGTATTGCACTGCCTGCACTAACTGACCGGTTGAATGGCTGATGCGATAAGAAAAAACGAGCGAGAAGCTACTTTCGGTATTTTTATAACACCAATTTGGTTGACTGCCTTCATTATTTATTGGTCACCCAGAAGAAGAACGAAACGAAGCAGGCAGGCAGCCGCGTTCGAGTAGAGCCGTGTCAGTGCAGGCAGGCAGAGTGCCATAAATATTACGAGAACACCACAATGAAATGGCTGAAAGAAATAAATATATTGGATTTAGTAATAAAGTTCAAATGACGAAAGTAGATTTCCATTGTTATTATAATAGGACGAAGCGAACAAAACGAAATAAGACGACCTGCTTTATTATCATGGCTTCTTCGGATATTTAAACTGGCCTGGCCCATAGCCCATATCATGTGGCAATGCAGTGGATATCTTCGATAATATCTTGCTTAGTGTTATTGTCCAAGTCAGTTATACATTTGTTTCTTGTTCTGTTCTCTACCTGCATCGCTTCGGTTAGTTGGACCTACGAGAGTATTGTTGTTATTATTATGACTGTTATTACAAGCCTTTATCACCACTATTTTTTGAATCGTGTGGTCCAAGTCTTCTTGTTCACTTTTATTCAAACGCAACACAATACTCGAAATGTTTTTTTTTTCAATTTTTCCCCAAGTTAAGGGTTTTTTTAACTCCACTTTTTTTTCTTGCCCTTTACCCGTCTTTTCCTTTTTCTCTTAAATAGATAGTTATCGGGAGAAGTTTATGAAGCCGACGAGACGGTCCGAAAGGATTTTTTATTATTATTAGAATTAGAATTGTTAAAGATAGGAGACGTTTGCAACACAATGATGATACTCTGATCCTGATCTGATGATGAGAGGAAAAATCCTAGTTAAAATAACTCTCAAAATCTTATCCCATCTTATGTTATAGCACGCATGCATGATTTGATGTTTCATCGTCGGGAAAACAGAAAAGGAAAACGAAGTTTTTTTTTTGGAAAATAAAAACTCCTCCTGCTGCCTTTCCGTCCTTCCGTGCTTATCATGGAACTAATCAAAGCAAAGGGGAACAAGGAGAAATTCTGAATCTTTCTATCTAACGCTCTGCAGTACTGCACAGTAGACAATTTTTGTAAGAATCACGACGATACGAAGGAAACTAATGAAGAACACGGATGATAAGAAAAAATAATATAACAATAATATGATAAAATGGTTTCTTGTTATCGTCATCAGTAGCTTCAGTTCGGTTTAGTTGGCCATTTCTTTCCTTTGCATTGTTCTGTCCTGCTGAAGCTGAAGTCGAATAATATTCTGAAGGGAGGGAGGGAGCTACTAATTCTCAACAATCAAGATGATGTTCAGCGCAGATAACAATAGAGCATGATAATGACGCTGATGAAAAAGTGAAGTTGCTTTTACTTCCAGTACATAACAGCAAATCGAAAAAGTAGCGTTATTTGTTTCATTTTTTCAAAGTAGTAACCCATGTGAGTTCTTTAAACGGCTATTTTCTTCCTGACGTGCATTAATAAGTGTTCTTTGTGTGCACACGTTTCCTTGCTAAGATGATATTCCTGAGTAGGTGGAATAGAAAGAAACGGAATTGAAATCGATGTTATCGGAGAGATGAGAAGAAAAAGACGAGGAAAAAATAAAGACTTGTAAATAGCATTTTGCGCTTTTATCTCTCGGAAAGTGACTGGAAGCACGAGCTGTATGCCTCTTCATCTTTATTTATGTTGTCCGCTCTGTACTTCAGCAACTCGAACTCAATACCGCCACAGCCACAGTTGCCGCTACAACACAATGCAGCTCGCTGGATCGTTTTTGTCTTATTCTCTTCAGGGAGGAAACTCAGAAGGAACACGAAAAGGATTTTTTATGTGAGTTGGTTGGACTCACTCTGACTCGGTGAAAATAATACCTTTGAGACTGAGAGTGGAAGCGACCAATGGAAGGATGCACGACTTTCCACTTATTATAGGCTTGTTGCTCAGCTTTCGGTTGATTGACACGAGAAAAAAGGACGGGTGACAATAATCAAAGGGAAGAGGCTCAGCTAACCTTTACTTAGAGAAGACACGTTACTTTTAATGATATGATAGCCATTTCCTGTGAGATATTGTCTTTCTCGGTAAGGGTATTTCGTGTCATTAGGCAGTTCAAGTTGAAGTCGAAACGAGCAGAAGAGTCTTGAGTGAAGATAATATAAAAGCGGCTCAACTTTGCCATTTGCTACTGCCACCTGCGCAAACCCAATGTCTTGAATGTTTGTTCTCGAAAGAAATAAAATCTTCAGCTATCTTTTAACTTAACATCTCTGTCTGTAGTTTTGTAAGTCACTTGGAGTCACAGTCGTGTGCAAACACATTAAATACACAGGTATATACATTGTACACACAAAGACTTCCGGGATTTGGACTGAAACTGGAATGGACGTGACGTGATAATGACAAAGGGCAATAATAATTTTAAGCCATTTCCTGTGCGTCTTCTGGCGAGTGAGATTTTGATGAGAAAGAAAAGGATATGACATGATTCTCACTCAACATGATTCTGCAAAACCATTAAGAAAAAAGAATTGAAAAGGATGAAGAAGAAAAAAAATCTTCTTTTGACAATGATCCGATCTAACCGAGTAAACTTAAACAGTTTCAGATGAACAATCAGAAGAAGAGAAAAATCCTTTCTTTGTCTCTTGCGACTTGGACTCGCTAGTGCTGGGTTTTAGACCGGGCTGGATATTTTTATTTCGATTTATTCATCATGACACTCCATCTATCTCCATTGTGAATTTCTATCACTGAACATTGAATAGGAGCACACGGTCAGTGACTCAAAATAAGAAAAATAAAAATGAAAAAGACGCAGTGTTCAAGTTCTTTAAATATAAAACGTCTTAGTCTTCTTATGTATATTAAGAGCTTTAGAAGTAAAAGAGGAAAGAGCAACATTAAAAAGAAACTTTCAACTTACAGACGAAAGAATCAGAGTAAAGCTCAAAGGAATCTTTTTTTACAAAGATCTTTTTTGGAAAAGCGAAATATACAGGTGTTAGGCTTAGCAGGTGGTCCTCTCTTACTTTATTATTACTTTTCCTCTTTCTTTTCTTCTTTCTCTCAGACACGGATGCATGGATTTAAATGGAGTGCAGGCATGAATATTAGGGGTGTTGTGTGTTCTCCGTGTTTATTTATATGTACATGTTCCATCTTCAAAGTCCCGATTTTTTCTCAAAGGAACAAGAAAACAAGGCGAATGGACATTATCGAACAATGCGTCCAGCGGGTAAGCTCCAAAATACAATTCTCCTTTGTAAAGTGTTTAAAACTTTGTCCATCCATCCGTCCTACCAACCAACCAAGCAAGAGGAGGTTCAGATTCAAAAAGTGTTCTCTGCTGATGCTGATACTCCCCACGGCCATGGCTGACGTCAAAAGTAAGTAAAAAAAGAAAAGAAAGCGGAGAGACAAAATGTGTTCAGTAATAATAATGCGTTGTAGCACGCATCGCTACACACCCGGTAAAACACAATATCGCTGTTGATTACTTACACCAGAGTGTACACAACATTCACACTGTCATTCATGGAGGGTGAAATGAAAGGAACTGATGGGTGGACAACAATGATAATAATGATAATAATAAGTAGTAAAGGATGGGAAAATAAAATACTAATAAATTTCCTTGAATCTATGTAATTGGAAAAATGCTCTCTGAGCGTGTAAGCACATCGTTCGTAGCGCTTAACATTCTGAAAGCTATGTGCTAACTATTTTCGACGTGGACACAGTCAGACTCGGTCACAGTCACAGTGAAATTGTTAAACCGGGTAATTGTAAAACTGTGAACGGGAAGGGTGGGTTGAGGTGAGGTGAGGCGAGTAGAGCCAGAAATAATTCTGACGTTATGTAATACAATAATAATGATGAGATACTAAAATAAATTTTCTTTACACCTTTTCAGTTTCCTATTTTTTAAAAGTATTATTGCTTTCCCATTGCGTAACCGTCCCAAAAGCTACATAATAAGGAGATTTGTATCATTTCACACGGGTGAAGATGAAGATGAACCCCCAGCAAGAAGATGTGTCCAGGGAGGCTCATCTTCATGGGCGTTCTGGTTCTGATTAGTAACGGCTGAGTGACACGGTTTGAGAAAAATAATAATGTGTAAAAAATGGATACATGAGACCAAGAATATTTGCACGCAAAGAAGAGCAAACGATGTATTTGTTTTCATATGTTGAATAAAATTATTTTCAGAAATATTTTTTGCATGGTTAAAACGTCGGTCTTTTGTAATTAATAATTACACAGTTCTTAGAACCTTACAGGTCCATTGCTCTTTGCATATTTTCGGCAGTATTACGAAGAGTATAAAATCATAAATATCATATTCGAGAAGTTAGAGAGCATAAAGGAGAGAAAAATGGAAATTCGGTGTTGGTGCTTTTCTCATCTTCATCTTGTTCGCGATCGTGATTATATTCATCTACTAGAATCTTTCTTTAGCATTTTGAAGATTAAATAAGATTACCAAGTCGCTCAAGTAGAAGTCCTCTTTTTCTTCCCTTCTGAACTGAACTAAGTGAAACTGTGAGTTTACATACTATTTGGTAGGAGGAAGAAGTTGATCATTGCGTACATTTATTACAAGCTCTATAACCACTAATTTGACCACCTGTCGGTATCTCGAAACTTATCAAAAGCTCCACCACCGACTCACACTTATCATCATCTCTGAGCCTCATCTCATTCTCACTTAGGTATTTCATTTCATCTCTTCTTTCACTCACTCTCTCACTTTTTAGACTAAACCGTCTAAAACACTGCTTAACTATAGCCGAAGCCGACTAGGAAGAAGCAACGTCGGCACTTCTCAAAGCCTGCCAACAAAATCATTTTTACGTGTATCGCTTAGTTCACTAATTTACAAAAAGCGAACGAGCGGACGAACCATGATGCAAAGGTAGATGAGAGCGAGAAAGGTTTTGTTTTGCTTGAAGGGATTCTTTTTTATATTTATATTCAAGATTGTGTTTAGGTAGTCTATGGAAAAATAGTTGTGCTTTTATTTAGTATTCCTCGTGCTTCTTTTCCCATTATTACTATTTACTAATGTGGTTATTAGCATTGTAGAAAGAAGAAAAATATGATAATTATTTATTAGGGGCATTAAAAATTAGTGTATTAACCATCAACTAAAATGTAGCAAAATCTAAACTAATTTTGCTAGCTTTGACTTGATTTAGAGATGTATAAAAGTTTCATGATATCAACGCCAACAGTTACTTTCTGTGCGCTTTGTTGATAATTTTTAAAGTAGGTAGGTTTTGTGCAATCACTCGTCTCATTTCTTCAGACACTTTGAAAAGCTGAACACCGTTCTGGAATATTCAACGCAATGACGTGATTCTTTATAGGTTAGGTAAGTTCTTCTCTTGGAAACAGTCTGAATCTGAATTAGAGGTGGGAACAGTTAACCGTAACTGCGGATAACCGCGGTTACTTGCAACTAACTTGCGGTTTCCAACAAGTAACAAGATTTTTAAAAATCCGTACAGTTACAAGTACAAGTAATCAAGTTGGAGTACTTTTGCGGGTACTTGCGGTTACCTGCAAAGTCGATTTATTTGTAATTTTGCATATGAGTGAAGCCAAATGATTTTTTTCTCATAGATTTTTGATTTTAAAACAGGCTGCCTTATTTTAGTATGAACCCTTAGCACTTACCCAATTCTTTACATTGATTTTGTCATCACAAATAAAATTATTTATATTGTATTAACATTGATATAACGTTAATTAGTAAGGCTTTTAATTAATCAGCTGATATTTTAGGCTTGCGGGTAATTGCAAGTAACCGCAAGTACGGTTACTTAAATTTACACTCGCAAGTGCAAGCGGTTACAGTTAAATTAAAAAGTTTTGCAAGTTGCAGTTACAAGTAACAGCAAAAAATTGGAAATATCCCACCTCTAATCTGAATCTCGAAAATCTTCTTTTAATGATGAATTATGACAAGTGCTCTTTGCTTTTAGCAAGTGCTCTACGATTTGTACATGATTGGCGAAAATGAATATTATTGTGTTGATACTTGTTCCAACTACAGAGAAACATCCACGTGATGACGAAACAATTTGACGAACACATTTACAGGCTCATTACAAGTTTTCCGACAAGAACAAAGGAAAACAGGGATTTCCTCCCTTTGGCTTTTTTACTCTTGATGTTAATGTTAACTCCTCATAAGAGCTAATAGAGCAGAGCCGCTGCTGCGCTGTAAAATAATAAATGCCGCTTTACTTTTTTGGCTATCCTTGAATTATTTTATTTTATGTAAAACGTAAAAAATATCATAAATAACGCTTCATTGCTATACTTTACATGTATTGCATCATCATCGTCGACGTCCACCTCCTCCTCCTCTTGATAATCCTCGGCTTTTGGTGGAATAAAAGTAAAAAGCAAAAACGCCGCTAAATTGTCAAAAGACGGCTACAAAGGTTTCCGAAACTTTTAAATCTGTCAGATTTCATGTAGTAATGACAGAAAGGGTTGGTTAAGTACAAGGTAACTGCAAGTGGCGGCGCGGCAGGCATATTAGGCAAAAATGGTGTTACGTATGCCGCGGCATCAGCGGCAGCTGAAATCGCCTCAAAGGAAACATCTCTACTAATCAGCAATAATAGGACTGTTCAGTCACTCACAAACTCCTATCAGCTATAACTACTTAAAAAGGAGGAAAAGTGAGTATTGTAATAGTAAGTACATACATATTCATATGATCCGCTATCCGCCTCATCATCAGAGTCATCAAACATCATCTCGTCATATTTAGTAGTAAAAAAGTTGCCGTTGCTCTTGATGATGCGATAGACAAAGTAAAGTGGTAGCGCGGCTCTAAACTCTGTATTTACTTGTACTTTATCACTAGTGCCACAAACTACAAGATTTTTTTTTTCAGTGTGAAAAAGAGAACCGACTTTGCTTTCCTTTGTGATGTGATGGCTTTGAAATGGGCAGTGTCTTTTTTGTCTTCATTCTAAATAATTCTCTCTTTCTGTGAAAAAGTGCCGGCCGCCTGGTCTGGTGCAACCAAAAAACGCCTAATGGCCAACATATTATTATATTACATTATTATTATTATAATATTATAGATTAGGAGGATGTAATAATGTGGATGTGCGCTTGTTAACGTGTTTGTAATCATAAAAAATACATAATCTCTGTTTATGTATGCGGCTATGCTCCGCTTACTTTGCATCGCTTGCCTGCTTGACCGTTTCCTTTTTTCTCTGAAGTACCGCGACTCGGCTCTTCTGTAACTCGCCGTCACACACATCACAATTCACAATCTCTGTGAAATGTGCCGAATTCAATGTGAATCATCCGAAAGAAATGAAGCACAGCTAAAGTGAACCAATCTTTGAAATTAAATGCATTCTTCATGTTCCTGTTTTGTGTCGGTTAATATTAACAAATGAAATCAAATTAAACATTGAGATGAAGAGTTTGCTAATAAATAGCCAGTTCAGTGCTGCACTGTCCCAGAAAATGGGCGCAGCGCTAATTAACCAAGTAGTTCACAGTAAAGTTAGTTGGAAAGTAGCCGGCTTTAACACCTATTAGCTAATTAATTAAAATGTCACTTGAAGTGTAAGCAGTATGGATGGTTATTATCATGACCTTTTGACCTTTTCGGTGCGATATAACCTGATCCATTTCATGAAACTGTAGTATATTTTTCACACTTAAAATCGATGATTTGTCCCCACCAAGCAATCGACCTGTGTCTAATTTTGTCGTCGTCTAAGGACAGTAAAAGTCGTCAAAACGTAACACTTTTATTATTTCATATCCAAAATAATTTTTCTCGCTTCAAATCTAAAACTGATATTTTTTATCTTTTCTTTCATTTCCACACTTTTTCCTCTCTTTATTTTCATTTCATCGCAGAAATCGAACCTTGTTATTTTGTTATGCCGTATTATGATTATCATCATTTTGAAAATGTTTGGGTGCATGCTTTGTTGTAAGCTGGAACAGTTTTAATGAAATAATGATGATAAGTACTTTGTTCCCATTTTGTTTCCTTTTGTTGCAAAGTCATTTTCCGCCAAAGTTTCATTTTGGTGTCGGTTGCTTCAGTCATGGTTATGATTATGATTCATGATCCCAAAATTTTGATTGAAGGCTTTCCAACCGAATTACCACACCACTAAAATTTTCAGATTTTAGCGTGTCGCATCAATAAAGCTAAAAACGT
Source organism: Cyphoderus albinus (assembly GCA_021029165.1). NCBI lineage: Eukaryota > Metazoa > Arthropoda > Collembola > Entomobryomorpha > Paronellidae > Cyphoderus > Cyphoderus albinus. The sequence goes on along the minus strand of VYYJ01001077.1, from coordinate 10,167 downwards.
GCTTGGTTAAGTACTGCAACAATGCAGCCGCACGAAAATTCCATAATTCCAAGATGACGATTCTACTAATCACAGACTCTCAGCCTTAGTCTTTCATTAGCACGGCGAGAGGTGCCTTCGTTTCGTTCGTGCTTCACACCTTGGATAATGAGAAGACAAAGAAGGGAAAAGAAAGGATCCCATTTTCCTCACTTCACTTCACTCACTCACAGGTAACAAAACAAAACAAAAGCCGAGATTTTAAAAATAAAATCTAAAAACATTCTAATACGAAGCAGCCAAAACAAAATGAGACAAGGCATTATACACATCTCAGAACTGCTTTTCTTGTGTTCACGGTTCAGTGTAATCATCCCTGACGGAAAATGAGTATTATCATCGTTAGGCTCGCCTCTTATCCTGGAACCGATGAGGTATACCCAGAAAGTGATTTGGAAGCAGCAGCGTCAAGCAGATATTTAAAAGAAATTATGAATTCGTCTTTTACAATTTAATGTTCAGATCCTGAAAGCATTATTATTATTAGACATAAAACATCCCTGAATCATAATTACTGCTCATTTTCATTATTATGGATTATGGATTTTCTACAACATGTACATAATACCTATTCAGAGTAAAACTGAAAACATATTTTCCTCGAATCAAACGATTCGTGTTCATTTGGTCTTGGTGCTTATGGCCATGGCACGGAGCAAGGTGCACCCAGCACCAAAAGTAAAAAAAATCATCATAGAAGATTATTACAAAGTGGAAGAGTTAGTGGAATGCCGACTTGCTTCATTTCATCTCTCTCTGCTTTCATTTGCTCATGCGGTAACTACAAAGCGAATTAAAGAGCAGTGGGTACAAGGAAACAGGGGGATGATTGCTCATCTACCCTGTAATTATGAGCAACACCACCCAGAACTTCTAGCCCATCATAATACAAGACTCTCCCTATCATTAACACTGAGTCCTGTACAGAATTCATAAAATGTCTGCGCTTTTTCCGCTGCCTTTCACCTCACCCTTCCCTCATCTTGATCATGATCATTTTAGAGGTGGGCATCTTATCTTTGATATGATATGATTCTACAATGCACTTTTTTCCCTGGTACAAAGTACAACTCGCATTGCACCGTCTTCATCAGTCAATACACTATTATTACGATTATTTGAAAACCCTTCAAATATTTTCAAGTTAAAAAAAATCAGTCAGAGTCAGCAGAGTTATAGGTAATGTAGGTACATACATATAGCAGGTGTAATGAACGTAATAACGGGATGGTTCACTTTGCTCGCCCAGGCTTGCTAAAACTAAACTGGTAGTCTTTTCTTTCTCGTTATGAAGCTGGATAATGCTGAAGACTCGAACTCGACTTAATGATCGTGGCCTAAGTAAAGTGTACAATAATGATAAAGAACTGCGCAAGTAGAGTTTAATCGACTCGTAATAATTTGTGATATTGATCAGAGATGAGAAGGTGGGGAATTAGAAGCGGGTACGTACCCAATAAAACCCGGGTTTTAATGTACCCCTGTTACAGTAGTGGGCTGGGCTTATTGGGCTTTTATTCTTTTAACATGGCGTTTATGGGAACCATAGAGTAAGGGGGTACCCTTAACTATGGTAATACCGCCTATGTATAAGGGAATTAAAACCCACTTTTGCCCATTAAACCCGTTTTACCCATTAAACCCATTTTCCCCGTACCCAGTAAATTTTTTCAAAAAACGCGGGTTTTTCTCATCTCTGATATTGATATTTAACATTGGTAGACAGGGGCAGACACAATACTTTAATAAGAGGAGATTGCATCAAACATGTTGAGTTTCTGAGTTGATTTGAAATGAATGTGATGTGATGTGAGGCACGAAGGAATGCGGAGATCTAAAAAAGTGAAGAGAGGAAAATTGTTGTATTGTAGGTAGATACATATTTTGTAGTTTGTATTTTAGATAGTGGTTTGGTAAGTTGAGTTTCAAAGTTTCGAATAAATGAGCGTAAGTCCGCTTACAATGTTGTTGTGGCCAGGGAGGGTGAGGAGAATCATTGAGGTGTTGCTAGTTACACGGCGGTCTCGATCTTTGATCAAAGGGGAAATTGATGGAAACTAGAGTTAATTGCTAGCTACATGCCTAATTCTAAAATCATCAGTGTCCGATGCATGTAAAATGTTATGCAGAAAATGTTAATACTACAAATAATCGCCAAGTTTTTTCTTGTTTGTGCTTCGTCAACGGGTAAGAAAAAGCTACGCATGATAAATTATAAACCACAGAGACAGGTACATGTAAGTAATGTAGGTATGTTGTACATTCTGAAGAATTTTTGCAAATTCCGAAGAAAATACGGCGGCCGAGCTGGTTCATTTTGAAAACTTGAAAGGCGACTGATTTTTTGGTGTCCGAAGTTTGCAATAATTTCCCCATAGATTCGCTGGACGTGGAGGTGGATTGGTTGACATCGTTATCCTCAAATTGCCATAAAAGTTAATGAAACTTCCATAATGGAAGTTCCATTAGAAATATTAAGAAAAACTCTGATCGAAATCCGAGACACTTTTGATATGTTGACAACATCTCAAGTGACTGAGAACGGAGATGGAGCTGGAGCTATTGGTTAGAAAAGTTAATCTCTTTCTAAAAATAAGGTTTAGGTTTGTTTTGCACTAAGAAAGTTGACAGCTGCTCACTCTACTGTGACTCACTCATTGTAAATAATGTACCTTCTGCGTTTCCATCGTTCTTGAGAAATATTATCACGTTGAACAGATAAAATCGATTGGTGAAGCCAACTAATGAAATGAAATGAAAAAGAGTTCGAGTTTGCTCTTGAGTGAAATGAGTTTTCTTCTTGTTGTGTAACTCACAAAATCCAAACATTTTTTGGTGTATTATGTATTACATAGATTTGGTATTAGTAAATTACTTTTTTGTTGCAAAAAAGTTTTAGTCCCCGTAAACATCATGATTAGCACGATTCCTAATCACCAATCACTAAAAAGGTCTTGCTTCACTCACATACTGAACTTTCCTTCCTTACGTGATTATTTCTTCCCAAGTCTTTTTCTTAAATCCTCGAGAGACTCTGGAGATCTCCAGCCACAAGAATGAAAGGAAAAATTCTGGCTACATTTCGGTAATGTAGAATGGCACGGATGAAACGTGGCAGAATCTTTTTCCCAAAGAAGGTATTAACGAAAATCGAAGAAGTTTCATTTCGAGTAGAAGAAGAGACTCACTCTAGAGACACAGAGGATATTTTTCTAATTTTGGTAAATGTGAAAATATTTACTGAGACTTAAAATAGTTCAGATTGTGTTGGTTGCGTGCAGGGTGCTGACGTATTTATTTATTTACTTGTAATAGGTTAGCAATCTGAAACTTTGTTTTTAAGAAGAATCTTTCAAGTTTCTGGAATAATTTTCTAACTTTTTCTTTTCGAAATTCAGTCTGGTAGATTTCCATCGAGAAGCCAAATATTAAAAGTATTTTTAGGAAAATTGGGAACTCAGAATCCAACAAAAGTTTTTAGATGAATTTTTCGAGCTATGCGTTCACTGTTCGCTTTCTTCATTATAGAAGCTCCAAACCAATTAAACTTTTGCAACAAGTTTTGAATTTCTTGTGATGTGCGCCATAACCGTAACTAACTTAATGTTGTTTGCCATCAAATTATGATAATTTTAATAAACAGATGCAGATGCCATGATGAGAACGAAGTATGAAAGAAAAACAAAAAATAAATAGCTTATTGCTAGTTGGAAAAAGAATTGAAGCATGAAGCGAAGAAATGTAATTATAATTAGGAAAAAAAGTACTCGTTACTTACAGCATGTATCCTCCGCTTCCAGGCAGATTTTCACTTCCTGAAATAACCAAACAAGAAGGAACTCATTAAACAACTTTGTTTTGTCTTTGCTACCAAAACTGATTTGTAGAACAATGAAAAAGAAATTCGAAGCATTTATACTCATAATTATTATTATAAGCAAACAAAATCACAGTTGCGTGTGGTTGGTTGCACTTTCGACAAAGAGAATTTTCTTCGACAGATGCCATTTATAAGAAAACCCCAACCCCTTCGGGGTGATCCTGATGATTGTGTTATCCAACCTATAATTAACATTAACGTTTCTGCTACTTTCTTCGAGTGTGTCTAATGAAGCATCAACCTAATTAATATTTTTTATAATAATACTTGAGTGAATCGAAGGCCACCCCAGCAGCATTCCTGATGCATATTTTCAGATTTGTTTTTAAAAATAATAAAAACTTGACGTTGACGCCAATTTTTGCGGTTACACTACGAATAATTATGTAGGTTTGTGGTTTGTAGTAGTAATAATTTTAGCCGACAAATGAACTACATCAAGAATTCTTCCAATGTACCTTTTGAAAGATATTATAGCATTTGGCAGCTTTTAAATCTGATTGACATCGTACCTGCTCAATTTAAGTAATGCAAACCAACAGAATTTTGAATTGATTATAATTTTACTTCTTTGATGAGCTTCAAGAAATCGAACGGATGAAATGGAACAATTTTAAAAGAATGCCGTTATTTGATTTCCAAAGCCTTTTTAGACCTTACGAAAGAAAATGCAATCTAGTTATTTAATGATGCCACGTATGTTGTCACATAATGTTTTGCAACCGAAAACAATTAATTTTTCGAAACAAAAACAGGAAAAAAACGATACATTTTTTGAAAAATCCTTCTTTATAAAATAATTGGAACTCTAGTTAGCCTCTTATTGGTAAGTTTCATAATATAAAATGTTATGTACCAATTGCCAATTACTGCGACCCGACCTTTAATCATAAATATTTAAGATAACTGACTTCCACAATACTGCTCACTCACATCCACTTATTCTAAATTAACTTTTTGTACATTTCCCTAAGCATTCTTCAGGGAACTCTTTCTTGTCATCATGATCATGACGCTTTGGCAAAGAAAGTACTAAAATGAAGAGGAGTGGAAAATTATTGGTTCATCTCTGCCCTTTTTTCGTCATTAAAAGTGTCAAAAACGACTCTCGTCAGTTGAAAATTGACTGTGCCGATTTCGTAAATGTTTCTTGCGTCATAAAAAAGAGTTTCAATGAACGGAGATGAAATCGTAAAATTGACAAGTGCAAAGGAGCACGGCATTTTATGGTGATGCATTGACGCGAATGTGTAGATTGTGGAGGCACGTCTTCTCCGGGGGTTCATGTTCATCACGAACACACACAGTGACAACGACAAGAACGCCATTGCCACATTTTTATGCCACTTTTATTCCTATTTTCTGCCAAAACGACTCTGACTGCTGCAAAGTGATGATAACACTGCAGAAAATGGCAAGTGTTGAAAAGTGGCAAGAGATTGCTGGTCGTTAACTTTACTTCACGATCGACACCGGCAGTCAGGAGTCATTACATTTTCAGTTTCGAGAAGATGAACTGGAGCAGAGTTACGTGAAAATTCAAACTTTTATCTAAATTTCTAACTGCACTCAGTTCAGTTTCAGTGAACACAAAACTCTCATCGTGTTCGTTGATCCTCCAACTGAAAACCATTTAACCATCTTATCTTCGAAGTGTTCGTTTCCTTCTGCATAGCATAAAAACTAAAACTTTTTTTTGGCATGTCACACCAGAAAAAACGTGAAATGGGAACATAAAAATAAATTAGGCCGTTGCGAGTCTTTTCCTGAAATTATGTGCTTTTTATGCAGAGCGAACGAAGCAGTTAGCATGTTATAATGTGACGTATGAATGCACTACAAAAATGGAAACGAACATGAGTGATGAACATAAAACTGGAGAAAAAAATTTTCTTCTCTTCTTGCAGAGAAAAAAGAAAGACCATGAAAAGCTGGAAATCTCATTATCATCATTGTCTGTGTCTTCTACATTCACATCATCGCATCATAATGTTTCCCACAGTCTTACTTAACACCATTTTCTTTTATCCGTGTCCAATGCTTCTTCTTTGCTGCGATATTTTAGGCTTAAAAATAAATGTGAGCGAGCAGGCTCATCATTCAATCATTTTAAATGAAGCCTGTCATACTAATTTTACCTTGCGATAACCTCCGCAGTCATTTATCACTCGGCTAGTTAGCATCTACAGTGTGAATGTGGCTGGAGTAAAAAGTCTCTTTTCATTACATCCACGTTTAAATGGTAAAATTGAAATTTTTTACCTTAAAATGGAAAATATTTTGCATTTAGATGATTTTTTTTACCATTGGTACCATTTAAACGTCACACAATCACTTTGGCTGAGTTTTTGAGAAAAAGATTATAAGTAGATACCCATTTGCCTTCCACGTGTTCGTATTCGTATAAATTGTTAATAAAGTTTCGCCAGTGTTCAAATATTTGACCACGAACAGAATTCGGGTAGTGAATGAAGAGCTGGTATTTCATGCACTTTATTCTAGATCTGAAACTTAGTTGATTACGATTGCACTAGTTTTCCCTCCCCAAGTCGAGTCCCGTCATTTATCTCGTTTGTTCTTTCTTGATTGGCGTCCGAACTTCTTTCAAGTCGGAAAAAAGACATGGCCTGAGCTGGGAGCTCATAGAAGTGAGTGAGTTGATAGAAATGAAATAAAATGACTCCTCGTGTCATCATGTCATAAGAAACGAAAAGTGAGATTTTTCTTCTTTGGGGAAAACCTTGTGTGGGTTTTTGGAAAAAGCTGAGCTGAGAAACTTGTTCCAATCCAAATCCAACTCCCAACTCCAAAAATGTTTTCCAATGTTTGCTGTTGTATTGTTTACCTAAGGAGAAAAGTTTCTACTAGCTAACCCAGAGTGTGTTAACTTGGCTCAGCCAAATCTCTAGTCACTCACTAGTCTTCGAAATGTGGACATGGTACTGGGTTCTCAATATAATATCTATATATAATATAATATCGAAGGAAAAAATATCTTGAGGAAGTCCTCCACTTCCGTTTGAGTGGGGAAACATGTAAAAACTGGGAAGGGAAGGCAATAGTAGTACACAGCGCACACTTTCATTTTCTGTCAAGATTTTACTTGACACGGCGAATAAAAGAATTTCAAGGGGAAATCATTGCCTGCTTGCTTGCTATTACTTCTTTCTGCAGAGCAATCGTCAAATCAATATTTACTCAGGGAGGGTTTTCACATTTTCGCTTGTCTAGTGCCTGCTTTTGTCAACAGAGAATTTTTTTTTTTTTACCTCCGCCTCCCCTATTGAAAACAACTTGATTCCGTCCGGTTTCTCCAAGACTTCTAAATACTGGAATTTCAGTCACGTTACCCCAAATGGCAGCTGCTCACATCTGCTGCTTGCTCTTGATGATGGCTAGGATTTTTCTATTGCTATTGCCATTACTAACTGCAAGTAGTTTTGTTTGTTATTTTATACGATGTTATCACAATGAATATTACATTGCGCTATTATTATTTTTATTTTTATTGATCTGATCGTTTCAAAAACTGACTGACTGACTATTGTAAACGTGTCCATTTATGGGTGTGCGTGTGTGTACCACCACCCGGACGATTATAAAACATTTAATGCCTTCAATGGGTAGTTTCAATAAAATTAAATTGGAAACAGGCACTTCACCACGGACCGTGTGTGCATTTATTGTTATTTTATTATTTGGAGTAAAGCTAAACGTAAACCCGAACTGGAAATCAATCTCAAGATAGACGATCTGATCTTGACGAAATACAAAGATTGGAGTAAAGTGAGGTAAAATTGTCAAAATGACAATGGAATGAGAAATCCAAATGTTGGTTTTTAATATTGCATTGCATTGTATTGTACTGGAAGAGATTTTTTAAGGGGAAAAAGAAGAGCTATCAAATGCTGACATTTCCAAATTGAATTTACAATGGATCCATTAAATCCATACGCGAGTCTAGAATGGAATGGAATTGAGGGATTGCATTTTATTTTATTGTACTTTACATACAAAGATTGCATTAAGATAAAAGCTTGAATTTCATTTCTTTCAAAACCTACATTGGTACAATGCGTTTTCAATCATTTCCAATGGATCATGATCCTGATTGTGAATGCAGTGTGTACTTTAGTTCAGGTAATGTAATGAAATGTGCACACAGGAAAGATTAATGAAGCATGAGCAAGCAATCAAGAACAGAGGAGAGCAGAGAAAGGAAGAGATTTGAAAAGAAAGGAAAGAAATGAATACCTTTTTTCATTCTTCTTAAATAAATTGTAATCGCAGAGCCATAATGATGGCACAATGACTGTTTTTAAAATTTATCATCGATTCAATAACTTCCATTATGATTCTATGCTCATGTATGTCATGATTATCATTTGCAGATAAGCATTAAATGCACAATCAAATCACAGACCAACTGAGTCTCCAGTTTACATTATCTGAGTTCATTATTTCCCTTTTAAAGCTTTAGCTTACTCTAACAACAAAAGGAAAAAATTGGCATTTATTTGTGAGATCTTAATACAGATACAGATTGCCTTACATCCTGGAAATGATTCGGAGAAATAAAAAATCTTTATAACAGCAGCTGTCAAATTCACTTGGTACATATAATAATAATAATGTTATGTGGCATTGTTCCGTTCCGTTCGAAATTATTGCATTTTTGTTCAACAAAATGGATCAGGATAGGATCAATCTCCCACTGGTTTCAGTTTGATGTTCTCATTGTTGTCCATGTCGACTCAAGACTCAAGCCAAGCTTTGGGACTCTACTTAGCTCAACCTTTCCCCTCAAAATGTGGTTTATGTGTGTGTTTTATTCTGCCAGGATAAGATGGAATCGAACATGGCTTATGATTACGATCATTATCATCGTGGGTTTTTTCTGAATTATATAAATACACAAACACTGCTTGCACAAGTTATTTTAGCTAGTCAATTGAATTCAATTGAAATCACAAATCTCTTGGCTTCCTTCTTGAAAAAATTCTCTGACCAAGTGAAATAATTTTCAATCGAAAAGATGGACTTAAGTTTGATCTGAAATAAAATCCAGATCCAGATTATAATGGATTGGACTGCATCAAATGAAAAAATGCCAACAAAACAACAAAGAAAATAAAAGAGACGTAAGCCGCAGAAAGCTTTTTTCAACTTGTAATATTGTGAAGAGTTCACTGAGTCAATCAAAAAATTTGATCATTCTCTTGAGTACGTTTCGTGAGAATTTTATCCTCTGTCTAATAAAGCCTCAACTTAAATTTTGGTTCACTTCAATTCAATCCCAATCCAGATTGAGTTAATTGATTCAAAAGGTAACGAAGTCCATTTCTTTGGTATTAAATGAACTAAGGCAAAAGGTATTAATTACGGTGACTCAACTTTGTTTTAGGATTTCTCTGTACCTAACAACGACTTCATTATAGTTTAAATTCGTTCAAACTGAGCTGGGGCTCATCATCCCACACGCAACCTTCCAAGCTCATCTGCTGATGACAATAATTAGCTGCTACATCTGCACCGTGATATAATTACATCACCAGATTTTTCACTAAGAAGCAGATGGAGACAACTTTGTCCCTCCTAAATTAGCGTCGTTTCTCTGTCTTCCTCATTTAGAGACTTCTTTCAATCAACTTGCTTTTGACATGCCAGTTTCATCTTACTTTCATCATCCTCACGCTAAAATGTAAAAAGCCTTTTCCTTCCTCACAAAAGTTCTATTTTTGGTATCAATTCAAATCCAAAGTGATTTTCAGTCTGGCTGAATCGTAGATGAGGATTAAATCTGTCAGACAAAAGAAGAAATGTGCACATAGAACAGAAAACGGGAAATGGAGGCGGGCAAGTGGAGTGAAACAGTCATCGATTACACACCACATTTACGAAATGTCTTTCACTCACTTTGCTACTAAAAGTCAGAGTCTCTGAGTTTGAGCGAGAGAAAGAAAAAGGAAAACGTTTTATAAATTCCAGAATGTCTTTCCCGTTTCTCTCTTGCCTGTGTCGTGTCAGGATTATCGTGAGCTTTGTAAATGTTTGTTTGTTGTTGTGTGTGCATTATTTATTATTATTATTATTCGAATCTCCTCCGATGAAACAGCCATTTTCCATTCCTTTCTTACATACTCGAGTATCAACATTTACACAAGTCAGAATCACTCTTGTATTTTTATTTTGTATTTTTATCCCAAAAAGTTATTCCTTGTTGGCATTAGTCAATCAGTTGTTTTTGT
>VYYJ01001076.1:0-36994 GCA_021029165.1 Cyphoderus albinus | reverse complement strand
GCACTTTCTACGAAAGGAGCAATAAAATATGGAATGGAAAGACATTTTCGTCCATATTTCACAATCGTTGTTTTCGATCTTGGCCTAGATACCTTTTATGTAGATACATTTTTGTCTTGTACCTTACCTTACCACTCTACCTTGTCTTTGCCTTTGCCTTTTACTCTTCTTTACCATTAATTCAAAAATCGATTCCATTTTCTCTGTGTGTGTGCCTCTGTCTCTCACTCACATTTACTCTCAACCAATACCATGTGCACTACCAGTTACTACTTTAAGCCCCAAAAATAGTGATGATATGATTATTATTATTTCCACTTTTAATTGTATTTCCTTCAGTTTTACCCTACTTTTCCTATCAACTCAAAGCCAATAAAGATATTTAAACAAAGAAAAAGACAGTCATTAACTAACATTAGAAGAATAGTCAACGCGAGCGGTAGTTAATCATGACAGAGAAATTGTTATGATTCTTATTAATTCAGGGGCGCCTTACATTTTCATACACACTTGATGAAATGTTGTGAGTAGAAAATACAAAGTTGCTTTTTATTTCTCACAGACGAGTGAAATTAAGCGAGGAAAAACATTGCAATTATTATGCGCATAACAAATGAGTTTTTTCTGGACTGGTCTCGTCTCGTCAATAATCTCGTTTGTAATCGTAATCATAACATACGGAGTGTGGTACAACGAAGGAACCAACCTATGCTAAATAATGATGTTGATGACGATGATAATAATGTCATGTCGTCTCACAATTGTCCACTGGTGAAGTAATAACATAAATTGTATATGAAAGGTTTGCAGTAGTTTTTTGGAGTGCACACATGTCATGTTGCATGCCATCATGCAAAATGTGGATGTGATGTGACCATCCATCCATCCCACTCAAAGTCTTTGTTTTCTATTCCGTCCGTCTCATGTGCTACTATTTACTACTAGCACAAAATTTTAGTTTATTATAATAGTAGCAGTGCCACCCAGCTAAGCTTAGTGTACCCATCACCACCAGGAAAGTAGAAAGTAGGAAGAAAGTCAGAGCAAGCTGCAGCGTGCCACTAGTTCATTGTCATTTCTCATTTGACTCCTTTCTTTCATGTCGAAATTGATGACGACTAGTGGACCGTAATGACGGTATTGATGATCATGATTGTGTGTGATGCGATGATTTAGAAATAGTAGAGTAACCAAAAACCAAAAACCAAGCCAATTTCGCTTAGATAGTCAAAGAGCAGTGGGTGAAAACATGCGACACAGTGAGCGTTGTTCGTTGTAATTTCCTAATGTCTGCCTGTATGGATAAGTTGCCCCGGTACTGACTTTCCCTTTGCCTCCTCATTTTTCCTCGTCTCTCCCTGGTTAAGTAAGTTTGCTGAGTTGACGGTCGAATGACTCAGTTACCTGGTCACATCATCGTAGGAATGACATGACTAATGTGTTCCAATGCAGACAGACAGAAGTAAAATCCATCGATGTAACAGGATTATCTATGGCATGCATTTGAATTGATGAGGCAGAAAATGAAAAGGTCGTACTTGCTGCTGCTACTGCCACAAGCTATTATTAATGGGATTTAGTATTAGGAACTAGTGTGAGTTCTATGCTTAAATATGTTTACTACAACTGTTCACTGAAAAACGTATGCTTTCTCTTTTTCACCACTCTGACCACGCCGATATTTGTCGCTGGAATGCTATCACACGAAATGGAACGTGAATGGAACAGTTCGTCTTCATGAAAGTATCCAAGAGGAGAGTTTTCATTACCTCGTTTTCGACTTGTAAGTTGACATGTTTTCAATAACTTTCAACAAACAGACAATCAAAACATCACTAATCAGCAATTTTTCTGGCGTTTTCTGCTTTTCAATTACATGAATTATAAATGATGATGATGATGAATGTGAAGCGCTCAGAAGTTTTCCGTTATTATTTCTTACTGATGGATGATTTTTTGTACTTTTCCTCGCAGAGTGACGGGAGGCGAATTGTTCGAAGATATTGTAGCGCGTGAATTTTATAGTGAGGCAGATGCTAGTCATTGCATTCAACAGATTCTGGAGAGTGTCAATCACTGCCACGTTAATGGTGTCGTGCACCGAGATTTAAAGGTACATTTACATATTTATTTTTCACTTTTCAGTATTCTCGTCTTTTAGAGTGGAGTCGTGACGAGTGGATTTTTTTGTGTTTTCTTTTATTTTCCTAAGTGCAAGCACTAAGTGCTTGTTGGTTAGGACATGTGGTCGTGATACTCTAATTTATAGTATGATACAGAGGTAGCCATAAAAGTTTTTATGTTTCGCTTCTTTTATGATTACAGCCTGAGAATTTATTGCTGGCGAGCAAGCAGAAAGGTGCAGCCGTGAAATTAGCAGACTTTGGCTTGGCGATAGAGGTACAAGGGGAGCAACAAGCGTGGTTTGGCTTTGCAGGGACGCCAGGCTATCTTTCACCGGTAATTTTTCCTATTTTACTAAAATCCTACTTTCGTCACTTTATGTATGTGTTGGATGATTTTGGCGGTAGTGTACCGAGGAGGTGGAGACATCTATTTCTTATAAAGTCTTGAACACGGGTTAATCCACATTTGTTTTGCAGGAGGTGCTCAAGAAGGAACCCTATGGAAAGCCTGTTGATATTTGGGCTTGCGGTGAGTGCAACTGCCTTTTTACTCTCGTGGTGATATCGTTAACAATATATTATGCAATGCTAATTGATGAGCGTGACTGCGGTTATAATTTGATGGTGTGAATGAATTGATGAATGAATTGTGGTCTGTTGTGTGGCGTGCAGGTGTGATTCTGTATATATTGTTGGTGGGTTATCCTCCATTTTGGGATGAGGACCAACATCGGCTCTACGCTCAGATCAAACAAGGTGCTTACGACTACCCAAGTCCGGAATGGGACACGGTCACAGCAGAGGCGAAGAATCTTATTAACCTCATGCTCACTGTTAATCCCAATAAGAGAATCACCGCCGCAGAGGCACTCAAACATCCATGGATTTGCGTAAGAATTGCAACAAATTTGTGCTTTTTAGATAAATTTGTTTTTAAATACATTTTAAACTTCATTTTAAACTAACTTGAGACTTGTTTTGTAATTGAAATCTAGCAACGGGAACGTGTGGCTAGTCTTGTGCACAGACAAGAGACTGTCGACTGTCTCAAGAAGTTTAATGCAAGACGGAAACTCAAAGGAGCGATTCTTACCACGATGCTTGCCACTAGAAATTTCTCCAGTAAGAAGAATAAAAAGGATTCCTGAATCTTAATTAAAAAGCATCATCTTCACTTGATGTTTATTTTCCGGTTCTTTAATGATGTGCCACTTAATTACGTACAAGGTCAATATTGTTCTTTCCTTCTCTGTGTTTTTCCACAGCCCGGAGCATAGTGAACAAGAAAGGTGAAGCAGGTGGGACGGGCTCGCTCACCTCAGCATCCGGCTCTCAAGTGAAGGAGTCCACAGATTCCTCTACCACCATCGAAGATGATGACGTCAAAGGTTAGTCCGTCACTCTTTCACTCTCAAATCTCTTGTCATGTCTCTTCAGTCTTAATAATCTTAATCAGTCATCAAAAAATATTTTCACTAGTCCTTGTTTAACTTCTTCCAAGAAAAAAGATCTCTTTTGACATTTACTTTATTATAATTACCATTATAATTATTATTACTATTATTAAGTGTATGTAATTATTCTTTTTCGTAATTCGTAGTCAAAAGAATTTTTATTCCCTTCAAAAAAATTAAAGTCCATTCGTTCGTTCTTATCAACAAATTGAGATTGAGAATTTTTTATTTTTTACGTGTAATATAATCAAATGTTTCTTCAGAATATCCAACATTTTTTTCGTTTTTTGTTCTCTTCCGAAGTAATAAATAACATTCCAGTTTTTGCTTGTTAAAATTTTTTAAAAGTAATTTACAATTTCAACTTTTTTCATAAATACCATAAGAAATAATTAATTATTCTCAATTTATCACGCACTTTTTATTATCTAATTGAAAAAAGCCAAAGTTTCTTGTGTTGATTGATAAATACTTGTTCAGTAGTAGTCAATTTTTTCTCTATCACTCGGTAGTTGTTGTTCCTTCTTTCGTTACATCATCACTACTTTTTCTTGTTGCTCCTCAAAAATAAATTTAATTACTGGAAAGAAAAAAATGATAGTTAATTTGTCGAAAGAAAAGTTTTACATTTTTCTTTGTAAGAATATATTTTGAAAGTAGAGCAATTTTTGACTGACAGATATAATTTTTTATTATTTATCTTTATATTTGCACCAAAACTATAAAAATATGGGAAAACTTTTTTCAATTGAAAATCCCCTGTTTCTTCTTCTCTTGAACAAATTGAAAGTGACTCTTGTTGATTCCTTTTTGCTTCACATTGTTTTGTTGAGAGCTATCTAAAAAAGTAATTCTCAAAATACTAACTTAAAAGAGTTGTATCTATTTATAGTTATATTTCCTCGGGATTGATTGTTTTTTTTTGTAAATTGTGTACATTTCAAGTTTTTTTTGTGTTTTATAGATAAATATTGTACAAAGAGAAAGTTGTTGTATTGTTTGTAAAAAATGATTGGGTAATAATAACCAAAGAATGGTGAGGGACAGTCTACGAATTAACGGAATTTAGACAATTGATAGCAACTCGAGTGTTTCTCTGAGCAGGTCAAGGAAAAAAGAAATTTAATTCAATCCGAAGGAAAATTTGTGATTTAGAATTATTGAGCAAGAAAAAATAATTTACAAGTGAAGTTAAAGTTGAAAAGGTTGCTGAATTTTAAATAAAGGGTTTAAATTCTTTGCTATTTTTAAAAACACATTTTCGTCCTTTAAAACTCAATTAGTGTTTCTTTGAAGGTTTTGAGGGGATAGAAAATTTTGAATTTGAGATTTCAACTTTTTTGTTTGGAATGAAGATTTTTTTAACTTCAATTTTTATTGCAATTTAATTAGTTCATGGTGTAAATATTTTTTCAATTATAAATTTCTTGGCTGCTGCTTTCTACAAAATTCTGCATGATTTTCTAAACAATTTTAATATGCCATTTTAACTCTGGAATGGTTAACAAGGATAAAACTTTTTTCTGCTACATTTGTTATCTAACACTTAACTTTTAAAAATATAATAATTATTACTACATTTACAATAATTAATTTCTAGTTCTTTCTTATTATCATTATTATCTAAATATTCTGGACGTGAATGATTGAGTTGAGTGATATGGTTCTTTCCAGTTTCCACCCCACACACACAACTTTCATTTCTTATCGTAAATTTATTCATAAGTGTGCATCTTGCAGTAATAATACACTTTCAATTAATTAAATCTGCATATCAGTTATTTCATTATAATTCTTAGTATCATTATTATTATGTTATTTTATACTCGTCCACGTTTTTCTCTCTGTCACTGTTGCATCAACTTTTCTTCACATCTGTATCTAACGTATATTATAATAATTATAAATAATTGATTATTAATTACTTCTTCTTTCTATAACACGCCTGATTGGCTTTTGTGTGTTGTTCCGTTCGTTGTTCGTTCTTCTACACACTTTTTGCATATTACGAAACTAGGGTATTGTATTCATTGGTTGATTCACTTGGAACTGATGCAGTCAAAGTACTTTTACCAATTCTAGAACTGGACCAACTACGTAGAAAGTCACTCTTTAATTCTAACTTAACAAAGTTTGAAAGTTGGCATACAATGTTAATAAATGATTTGATACTACTCCAGTTCCTACTGCATTAAATTGAAAGAAAGTTAATGTACAGTCCAACAAACAATGAATGAATACCGTATTTTCTACAAATAATAAATTAATTGTTGCCAATCAAAGCCAAAGTCTGTCTTTTTGAGCCGTCCTTTCTCAATTGTAAATTAAAATTAATGTCGGTGTTTATACTCGCCAGCACAATGCGTTTTCACATTGTTTCTTGAAATCTTTCATTTTAAATACCCTTTTCCAAACAGAAATGTTTAAATATGATTTTCTTTTCATTCTCTCAACACGTTTACAATTTATTTAAATTATAAGAAAACAGATGAAGAGCACAAACGAAAAAGAAAAATATTTCACAGAATTTCGTAACCTTTCTGCATGATGAGACAAAACAAAATTGTGTACAAGAAAATGAAATTCCGTGTTTACACAGCTTTCACTTTTCAACAGTTCCCCAGTTGTTTCATTTTTATACAAAGAAAGCGAAAAGTATTTTTGGCTGATTCATTATATTAAGTAATAAGAGTACAACAGTCATTAAGATCACTATAAAGCATCAAATTGTAATAATCTTTGATGAACTTTAACATTTTCTGAATTTTCTTGAACATCTTAATGTAATCATGTGATCGTGTTGATTGATCTGATAACGCTGAAGAAGAACCTTTTGACAAAAAATGTTTTCAAAAACATGACAGGACTACAAAAACATTTTTCGTCCTTTGCGTCTGCTTTCTCTCTCACTCTTCTCTTTTCTCCGCCGCTCCTGTACCCATTAATTTATTTGACCTCTTTCTCTCTCTACTTCACAAGATACACACACTCACACTACTCTACTGTTATATGTATATTTACCTGCAATAATCAAATGCTACCTGCCCACAAAATTGACATTTTGTGCCCACCCACCAACTACTATGTACTATCATCACACACAATTAATTATGAATGTGACTCTGTAATATTGAATAACTTTTTACAACCAAAGCCTTACAGCAGAATCATGATAAATTATCTTTGGAGTGTCACATTTCTTGCAACAAATGATGACATCATTCGCATTAGCGCAAAAGAACAATATTAATATCCATGAACAAAATGAATCTTAAAGTTTCTTTCCAGAGGGAAATTTGGTGGCAGTGTAACGAAATCCCGTTGAAAATATTCTCTGTTTAATGTATACGAGATAGTAATAACCCCACTTGAACCCATCCATCCCTAAAAATGATAAGCGATTGCGACACATTTATTATAATAATTAAATATGCGCCCCGCCCCGTGTGCTCAGCTCCCTTAATTACAGAAGAAATAATTTTTGAGTTAATCTAATAAAGTATGCTGTACTGTGCGTGTGTACCACTGGGCTACTACCACAAAACCACTACTTGCACCCGTGCCAATTATAAAGGTCACGTGGCATTATTCTCATTATCATATAATTATTACAACTAATTTAATTAGTACTCCAGTTGAAATGAAACCTATCTTATTTACTATTCTTAAGTGGTATATTATTAATTTATTAATTATTACAAGATAATTTATCTTATTAAATTATCAATTAACATAGCAAGCAAAATGTTCTTGCAGCAGGTACCTTCCTTTCGTGCAGTATCTCTCTCTCTCTCGCTCTCTTATTTACTATCAATTTGTCATAGAAAATTCCTCTTTGTCTTTCTCTCAATCTTTTTACTGTCTTTCTTCAATCTTCTTTCTGTCAAACCAAAGTAGACAAGTACAAATTTTTCCTTATTTTCACAACAAAATTGTTACATTCTTTAACGCCCGCCCATCCCAAAAAAATTCTCTTAGTACAATTCTTACCTACCCAAGTGAAAGTTTTGCATTAAATTTCGTGTATTATATAAATTTCTAATTGATATACTACACTGAGAAATAACTATATACAGATACGTATAGCTAACTGAACGCAAACTAATTGACAAATCATGTCATTCATGTCAATTCATACCAGTCGATTTGAGCATACCTTTATTTTCCGAATCCACAATGAAATATCTTTTTTCAAGCAGAACAAAAAAACTATACGTTAATAATAAAATATGCGCTGTTTTTTATTGTCATTTTAGCTATGTGTATGTATTTAGCAGTGAAATCATACCGTATATATAAAATAGTCAGCCCACACATTTTCCCTTTTTTATTTTATCTATCTACTTACTGGGCCATGTCATGTCATGCCAGCCATGCGAGAATTTTTTTCTGTGTGTTTTCTTATAAATTATAAACCTAAATTCGTGTCAGTGTTGTCTTTTTTTCTTCTTCATGCTGTTGAGAAAATTAAGTAAGTAAAAAGTACTCTATCTTCGTATTAGCGAATGTCTTAGCGAACAGATGGTATTGGCGAAGAATAATAATAAATAGTATTCTAATTCTATAATACCGTGAAAAATTATTATTTATTATTCGTGTAGAGTAGGAATACAAAACGGTCGAGGACACCGTTCTCTGTGTGTATTGTTTTTTGTCGCATTTACATTAATACAATATTGGGTACAGTACAGATACAGTGCTCCCACTGGTATTTATTTCTTTCTTATTCTTTATTTATTTACTACAAGTTTTCTATAATTTGAGACTGGAATGAGGTAAACATTTGTTACAGTTTTATTACATGATTTCCCTTTTCTTTTTTTTTGGTCTGTGTGTGTGTCCCATTTAATCTTGCTGACAAAAGTCAATGTAGTCAACTGAGATACTTATCTTCTTGTTATACTAAGCTAAAGCTAGAGTTTAGCGAAAGATAGAGCGAAAGAAAAAAAAGAAACTGGATGATTGTTGTAGTTGAGTATTGTAGAGAAAGTAGCAAATTAGAGTAAACATGTAGCATAGCATATCAAAGCATAGTTTCAAAATATTATTATTATTATTGTTATTGCGCCACCTTCAGTTTCATTGATTTTTTATGTGGTTATAACATGACACAATAAAAAAAAATATTGGCGAAACATTTAGGAGTGGGGTGCATTGGCGTGTGTGTCCACACAGTCACAAAGCCGTGCGTTATGCAGATTGGCGAGAAATTCCGGAAGATAAAAAACAATGATAATAATAATATTATATTATATAATAGAATTATATTAATATTGATGACGCTAACAATAAAAAAGTAAGCATACAATCAAATGGCTATGCTAAAAAATGTAGTGAGAAAAAGTATACGAGTAGAAGAGATTACTAGAAGAAAGTCTGCAGTATAGTAAAAAAAATATGATTAGAACGTAATCAATTGAAGGTAGTTTAGTATCTAGTAAAAGTTATATTTAGTAGAAATGCCGTGAAACTAGTAACAAATAGTATTTTTTATAGTTTTGTTTGCAAATCAGTTCAGTAATAAATATCAATACAATTACAAAAGAAAATTCTTATTTTCGTTTTTTTTCATTTTGTATTATATAAATACTATTTTATGTATATATATGCGTTTTTCATTATACATTATAGTTTACGTTATATTTTCTGGCACGAAACAACTACATTTTTCTTTATATTTCTCGCTTTCATCTATTAAATAGAAAAAAATATTTTCTTTCGTTCGTCCATGTTTAGAATAACTATCACAGCAGTTAACTATTCACGTGTGTGTGTTTTGTCGTACCGAGAAAAAAGTAGAAAGCTAAAAGAATCAAATCACTTTTTTTCCTTTGTAGCACTGGTGTGGTGGTACAATTGAAATATAAATTGCTATAATTGTAAAAAGGGGTGAAACGATAATAAGATATTAAATTGAGAGTAGCAAAACTATAGAGAGGGAAAAAATAATACATAAATACGAAACAAAAGTGTAGTTTGAGATTACAAAGTTTATCTATGAATATTTAGTGGAAATTAGGAATAAAAAAGTGAAAAATATTTAAAAATCTAATAATTGTAGTCGAAGGAAAAAAATATTCATTAAAAATCAATAGTGTTACTAATAAAGTGAAACTAATTATTTGTTGAATTCTCTTGAATGACCAACTCTTGACTTGGGACTCTTTCCTTTTTATTATAAAACCTGTGTAAATTAATTTATTTAATAACTTGCGTTTACTTACGTAAAAGACTTTTTAATTGAATCATTGAATCGCACCCTTTAATTGAGTGAATGAATCCATCATTTTGAGTTCCCTTTTTGTAACATTCTTGTTTTCCTTTACTTTTCATTATACAAACTAATCGATTCTGGGCGTGGGTGAATGTATTTAGAAATGCGAAAAAAATAATACTTCATTAAAAATCTACTTAATTAACTTTTAATTTGGTTGGGGACGGTGACCTTCTCTTGCATAGGCATTTGAAATACCTAATCACTTGTTTTTCTTTTCTCAATTGAAGCAGAAACTCTTTAATTTCTCCTCTCTCTAAAAAGACACATGAAAAGTGACAGTCGACTTTGAAGTCGGTGTCGTTTGTGCTGATCATTTTTATTATATGTTTATTTTTGTAATTAATCCATTAATTAACTAGAGTGTGACTTGTACATGAGTTGCTCGTCCTCGCCTGGCCATAACAGTAAAAGTACTAAAGGACCGGGTTACATTGATCGGACATCGACCGTGATCCAGAGAGATTTGCAATCGGAAGGTACCGTTACCGTTGTATAACATTAAAATCCGACACCAAAATTTTGATCTCTTTTCATCGATTTCGATAAGACAAAGGTCGAAAGAGAAAAACATCTCAAGTAAAAGAAAGTTTAAAACAACAACAAGAAAAAATAAACGAGACAAAATTTTCTGTGTCTGCCTGTGACTGCGTCTGCTATGAAAGTGCAGCGTAGCGCAGCCAGTCATTTTCCGTCTGCATGCAGTGGCTCCCAAGAAAATTTTTGCATCATTCATTTTTAATCATTATTTTCTCATTAATTATATAATAATACTCCAAAAATTATTTGTTACTCTTTATAGTGCTATAAAAAATTTCTGCTCTCTTTTCCACTACTACTACCGCTGTTCTCTGCTACTTACTCACCAAAAATCCAGTCTACATTAACTTGACATTTTTAAAGTTTTCATTAAGTGCATCCATATCTCTTATCTAGAAATTATTGTTACAAATTCAATTAAATATTATTAATTAATCACATTAATCATCTGATCCGTACCATCTGACCAAAAGTTACTGTTACCGTTACTCCTAAGTACATTTCGCGACTAACAATAACACCTTTTAAGTCGCTATAAACAAATTGTTACTCTCATTTTGTATTGACGCCGATTGTCTTCATGATTCGTCATGTCATGCTCGTCTTGTTGTTTCGCCTCGTTCCACTCCACTCATCAATTAATTCAAATTTACACTTTACATTCTTTACTATGCATTACAATTACAAACACAACAAATCTGCATCTTTCTTACATAGTGTTAATTCATTCAAAGTTGATACATTTTCTTTCTCTACAAACATTTTGCATTAAAACAGCATCAAGCCAAAAACATTTTCTTTCCATTAAAAAATAGTCGTTTCTCTCAATCTCATCCCGAATGAGGCTGAGGTAGTGCTAGCTAACATTTAATAATACATTAATAATAAATAAACAGTTTTTAATTATTTAATATTTTGTTAGATATAAAATTTTTAAAAATATCCAAGAGCAGATGAATGGATTTGTTACTCTGACCTGATTGTGCCCTTGTTTACCAGTTTTTTGTATTCCATTTTCCACTTGATTGGGAAGATGGGGTTTCTTCAAAAATCCTGTGAGAACCAACAAAGAAAAAAAATCGTATCTAACACGTGATTCATGTTCATGTCAGTCGTTCGTTCTTAGTCGTCACGTAAAGTAGACTGAGTAGGATACTGCAGTTTGAATAGTAACTGACTAGAGACACACTTTTTGAGTAGAAAGAAAGCAAAGATGACAATGTAATTACAGAAGGAAGGAACAATGCGAATTTAATGAGGAAGTAAGAAAAGAGAAACGTTTCTTTCCGGGAGAGAGAAACAAGGGCAAGCAGGAAAATTGGAAGAATGGTGATAAAAAAGGAAATGATTAAAATAAAATTGGTGCTTGGGCTGTATCCGCTGTATTAGGTGACAGTTGTTCGGGTGGTGGTACTACTGGTACTTCGGGTACTACTTCGGGTTCGGGTGGTGGTGGTAGTGGTGGTGTTGGAGGAATAATTGGTACGGGTGCGAAAAGCTTGTCCTCTCTGGCGAGCTCTCTTGTAAGTAGTGGCGTGGGTAGTGGTGGTGGAGGAGGAAGTGGAGGTGGAAGTGGAAATGGTGGCGGTTTTTTGGGTGCCGCTGCTGCAGCGGCGTCGGCGGCCTTTCTGCCGTCTGTTGTTGTTCCCACAGTGCAGATAAGCACGCCAACTCCGTCCCAACAAACAGCAGTTAACCCCAGTCCCAGTAAATCATTTATGCCTTCTTCTTTTCTCGCTGCTGCCGCTGCGCTTACTTCTTCTGCTGCTACTCCTTCCGCTACCAACAATGCGAATGCGAATAATAACGCGAATGCTACTGAATCTACTGTGATCATGGGTGGCGGTGGTAATGGTGGTGGAGCAGGAGGTGCAGGTGGAAGCAGCGGAGGGATTGTTGCAGCTACCACCTCACTCGTCAACAACACGGGCACCTCTTCTCTTCTTTCAGGTAGCCTGCTACACCCCATCAAACAAAAACAAACAAAACAAATTCTAAAGTGATAAATTAAGACATACAAAGATAGACATCCGCCAGCAAGAAAGAAGCAGTACTTAATGACTTTTTAGGAGAAAGCTTTGTTCAATCTTCCATTATCACTGCCACTTTCTTTTCAAGTACTTAAGTAAATACACCATTTTCATTCACACGATAGAATGAGTACAAATAAAACGCTGGATCAACTTTCTAGATATTTTTAAGTAAAAACACAGCATGCGCACGCTCCTCTCTTCCTACTCTTTTATCATTTTTCATTCCTCCATTTCTCAGTTAATCAAATTTATTAATTTCTACTTCTGTCCCTTTCTCTCTTTTCACTCGCTCGTGCTCGCAGTTTACAGATACAAAACTTTCCCCGGTTTCGTTTCTAAAAATTGCCTTTTGCCCGCCCCGCATGCCAAGAAAATGACTCTTCTCTCAATAAGCCTGCCTCCAATTAAAGAGCCTCGAAAGACGAATTTGTAAAGAAGACGCGACTTTCTTTCGTGTATCCTCCCATCGTTTATTTATGTATTTGTTTATGTTGATAAATTCTCTCTAGATTGCATAGACATCAATTTTATGTTGAATAACACCATTTTAATATGATATTATGATACCACCACCGGATCATCAATCTTGTGAAGTGATGTGATGAAGAGATCCGAGATTCATTTCGGGAAAGAATTCATTTCATTCCTCTTCACTTTATTTGATTCTCTCTTGACTTGTTTTCTTGACTCGCTTTTCTATTTAGTAGTGAAGTCTATTTTTCTCTTAATTTTTTCTTCTCTTATTTTTTTCCGTTTTCTCTTTAGTGAAACAGTGTTGCACTTGTACATGACTCATCTTTCCATTTAGTGGAGAAAGAGAGAGAAAGGGAGAGAGCGCACTACTCTACTACTACTACTTACTAAATAAACAAAGTAAATCCAACAAATTGGAACAACTATTTTTTTCAATCCTCTTAAACACAATTTTCTGTCTCTCTGTGTCGTTTCTTTCCCGTTCGTGTGTGGTAGTGTGTGATTACTATTAAAATAATACAATTACCATTAAACTAATTATGTGATCTTTGATTGCGACGATAATCGTAGAAGAATAATCAAACTAGTTAATTGTGATAATAATTAAAAAGTATTATGTCTTGCTGTCAAAAGAACATCATGAGCATTTGCAGTGAGATTTTCAGCATGTCAATGTCCTCTCTTGAGAGTAAGTCTTCAGGAAAAGGGCAAGTGAGAAACTGAAACTTCGCAAGCAAAAGCAATGAATGGGTTGAACTTGAACTAACTCCAAACATTTCCCTGAATTGTCACTTAAAAACTAACGAATTATACTAAGCAATTAATTAATTAGTTACAAACTAATCTCAATTAACACTCCTTCATAGAGAGTCATAGGTACACGTTTCAGCAGTACTCTACTTTAACTTACATTCAACTTCCCTTGAAATCAGAATCAGACATACCACCACACAGACACAAAAATATCTTACATTTGTTTCTTCAATTTCTTTAACTTCCTACTTTTTACTTCTCTTCCTTCTTTAATTCTACTATTAAATTACTATTATCATTCTAAAATAATTATCAGCATTTTTTCCTGCAACTGACTATAAAATAAATAAATTATATCAATCGGCACCTTTTCACCTTCTCAGCAAACTGCTACAATCTTTTTAGGAGTTGATATTTTGATTAAAAGTTTTTCTTTTCAAAATCATGTTTCAAATAATTTTTTTCAGTACAAAAAAAGTAACGTGATAAAAAAAGTATAAAAATGACTATGTAATGTGTATATATTAATTATGTATGTGTATAAAGTGCAACTTGTTTTCTTTTACTGTATGGGGTAAATAGCGACTTACTTTGAAACAATGACAAGTTGATTTACGTGCATTTTTCTTTCTGTTTCCTTTTCCAACCGACAACTATACAGCGAGAAAGGCAGAAATCATTAAGATGACGGAGCAGTTATTGGATGCAATTAACACTGGAGACTTTGAGGGATACAGGTAAATTTGGAAAATATTTTTGAAGGCAGCGGACAAGTTTCTCTCTCTCTCTTCAAATGTTATTAATTTAATGAATGAACTGGTTAACAGCAAATTGGTGGATCCGCACATGACAGCATTCGAGCCAGAAAGTGTGGGGAATCTCGTTGCTGGCATGGATTTCCACAAGTTCTATTTTGACAACCTGGGCGGACCCAGTCTCGTGAATAATGCCAAGAATAACATTAGCAAATCATCGATTAACACGACGATACTCAATCCTCATGTTCATGTGCTTGGCGATGAGGCGGCTGTCATTGCCTACATTCGTCTTGTTCAGTTCATTGACAAGTAAGCACGGTTTTTCAAAGAGAAGAAAAGAAACGGAAAAAATGCGTGTAGTTATAAAAATTGAATGAATTTATGTTCTGAATTTCAATTCCCATCTCGACAGGCACACCCACTGCGCTAGAACGGTGCAATGTGAGGAGTCTCGTGTTTGGCAGAAGCGCGACGGGAAATGGCAAATGGTTCATTTACATCGATCCTCAGGTTCGGCAACCACCTGGCCCGCGTGCCCTCCTTCTGGAAGTTCATCGAACTAAGCGACTAATTATTTATTATTCATAATTATTATCATTATTACTTACTATACTCTCATAGCGTCGTCGTAAAGTAAACTACTACTTAATTAACCTTTTCAAAAAATTGTTCTTAACAATCAAAAATCATTCACTACTACTACATCAACCAACAACTGTAAAAGAACCACTTGTGAAGAAAACGTTCTCAAGTCACACTCCTTCGATTTCAATCATTCACTCGATCACGACAACAAAAATGAAATGTAATTCAGAAATCTACTTAAAAAGAGACACACAAAAGCAAAGATGCAATCTTAAAGAAGATGTTTCTTCTGAAAAGTCTTTTTCTTGCTTTTTTTTGTCGCGATGAAAATGTTTCATCTCATAATAGTAATAATAATAATAATTTAGAATAATTACATACTTCTAATAATGTCTTTATATTACATTACATTTATGGTATTTAATGAAAGACTCGAAGGTCTCCAGTTTTGTAAAAGATATTGTGCGTTGCGTGAGACACCCACACAGACAGATCCACAATCCTCTCACAATATTTCTTCTTCTTGTCGCTCCTTTTTCTGCTGCTCTATGTAACTTTCATTTCCTCTGTACACACCTACATTAGCTAATTTAATTCAATTCATTTCATTGTTTTACTACTTCTTCGTCATTTTACTTGATTTCATTTGAAGAAAAGTCAAAGTCAACCCAGACCCAGAAGCATTTTCTGTGTGCTATAAAATATATATCGAAATCAGTATCAAGTACTTTCCCAAGTACGAAATCGCGTAAAACTTTTTGAACCTAAAAGTAGAGAAGGATGGTGAATGAATAATAAAGATGGCTAAATGGCTACATATTATCGAAGCAATTTTAATAAGTATATACAGATTTAATTAATTAAAAGGGTAAAAAATCAATTTTTAGATGGCTAGTGTTCAAATATGAAACAAATGGAAAAGATAATTAATTCAGTTAATTATGAACTTCTTAAAAAGGAAATAATTTTCAAAACTGTGACATTATTACAACATGTTCCAACATTACAGTAATAAACATAAAATAATTACCTAGTGTTAATTTATTTAAAGTAAGTAACTGTTTTAAAAAAACACTAAAGTTGATACAATGTTTTTTGCAAGGACCGATTATAAAATCCTTACAAAAATATTTTCGTTTGTTACTCTTGACTTACATAATTATGTAACTTGGAATATTCAATCACGAACTTAGGTTTTTAGTCAACTTAAAAATATCACTATTTAAAGAGGAAAAATAGGTTTTAATTATATTACTATTCATACAAATATTATGAAGTAGCGTAGTAAAGTAGAAGGCAGGACAGAGAATGTGTTTTACATGTTTACAAATTTAAAGAAAACAAAGACAAACTTTTGAGCACTTTTTACTTACGTGTATGACTGATCAGTTTTCAGTTTGATTTTTGAAAAAAAGAAGAAAAACTTTTAGAATTCTTTCTTCTTCACATTGTTTTAATTTATTTGTGTGACACAGTCGCAATTAAAAGAATTTAAAACTCACATTTTTAAAAACTGACCTTCCATAAATCCCACAATATTACAATTAAGATATTTGTTCTCCTTGAAAAACCACAATATTTACTATTATTATATTATATTTCACACAAATCTTACATTTTTAAGTTTTCTCGTCAGATGAGGAAAAATGAACAAAAAATTTTACTGATGATATTAATTAATTAATTAGTGAGTTTAACATACTGAAGATAAGAGCATAACATAATGAACAACTTTATTAATGCCATTCATTGTGTTATCTAGGGAAAAATGTTTATTAGACAATTACAAGATTTTAGAGTGTTGGAATAATCTTTTATATGATGACGATGAAAAGGGAAAATTTAATAGCGTATGTATTTAAAGTGTATGAAACTGCGTAATTAATGCGAGTTAATTACTTGAATGGAGAATACTGATTTTTTGTCTTGGAACAAACACACACTTGTACGTATCGGATCGCCAATCTAAAAATAATTTATTTATGACTACTACGATAAATAAACATGTTTGGTTTCAGATTGAGACGGAAGCAGGAAAAAAGTGGACATCAAGACTTTTTTGCAGTTTTATTATTTATACTTATTTATTTGAAAAGGTTTGATAAATACTATTAAATACAACTAATTAAGATGAAGATGGTCTAGTGTAAGAGGACAATTTCATAGAATTAATTAAATATCAATCAACTATGAAACTATGTTTACGTAACGTATTCAACGTACATTTTGTGACGTTTTTTGCCGTTTAATGAAAAGATTGACATGATTGTTGTTGCTACCTATTATAAAGATGCAGAAAACTGTGTATTAAATGATAGTTATTTGACGAACCATAAAGAAAGGCATTGATGTTATATTTAATTAAATAACCATGATTATTATTGCGTACATACATAATTAAACACGTAACTAAAGATAAAAGTGAAAGAAGAGAGGAGTGCTATTCCATGTGCTGATATTATTACTGATATTTGGATATCATCCTAATTAATTAATTAATTAAACTATTCTACTTAAATAACGAGGTAATAAAAAGGTCAACTTTGTGTCGTTCGTGTGCAATGTAAAAGGCTAAACTGTTAACGCCACATGTTTAACACATTTATTATTATTATTCATATTAAACCACTGCAGACTTTTTCGAAATACTTCTTTCCGAGAACTCTAGTGTTTTATAGTGTCAGCTATAGATTTTAACGACTGTATGAAACTTAGTCTTAGTCTTAATTAACCCTTGTTTGTGAGTGCTACCAAAAAATGTATCTCTTGCCATTGTTTTATTTATTTATTTTTCCCCATTTGCTACGTCTCCACTTCCAGATTTCTTGCATTGCATTCTGTATTAATTTTAATGAAAATTATGACATAAAACTATACTTTAATTGTAATTGAATAAAGAACGCCATTTTACTATAAGTTGGTGTTTATTAACAATTAATAATGCGTTAACTCGAAAGTGCACGATATTTTCTTTTCTTTGCTCTTCATATTTGTTTCTTGTGTTTTCCCACTTTTTGTTAAAACTCACTCATTTAATTAAAGAGACGCTCCGCAAATTGTGTAATACCTAAAAAAAATACTTATTTATATTAATTAATTAATGACATGTGAAATGATGCTAAAACGATAAATGTTGAAAACATGAAAACTATGAGACACTTTATAAAAAACTTGTGAGCTTTAAACAAAAAATACCAATTTTACTTAAAAAACTGTATTACTTGGTTAGTTATGTAATTATACTATTACATGTTTAAAATCTAGAGTAACATAAATAAGATTAATAAAAATAGTATTATTCTTATCATAGGATACGATACAATACAAATACACACCTACATTAATACATTTTTGTGGAAAAGTAAATTAAACTGTTTCTGATATAGGGAAAAAATCTTTCTATTTCTCACGTGTTACACACAACTATCTTAATCAATTAACTGTCAAGTCAGTTTTCTTCAGAAAGTCAGTGAGGAGTGAGGAGGACATAATTATACGTATTTTAGACAACGAGCAGGGACTTTTTTCAGGTTATCTTTTTAATTACATAAATACAATGAGCAAAAGGCAAACTTACAAAAAACCACACCAAAAATTCTTCCTTCCATCAGTCACCAATGTCAAAGTTGATACTGGTGATGATGATACTGAAAAAACGTTTTTATTTCTACTTTGCACGAAAGAAACCATTTTAAATGTAAAAGTTTTCTTCACTCATTTAGCTAGCTGCAGATAGGAACAGATTAATTAGGACATTTAACTACAGTGCTAACATACACTTTTGATAATATTTTTTGTCTGGAGAGAAGAAACGGGAAAACGTAACGTAACCAGAAGAGGTCGTAGTGAGTTCAATATCAGAACCAAATGAAGCATAAAAAATGCATTTAAGAATATTTGACAAAGTGAAGACCATGTCGCCGTCGTGTCGTGTCGTCGTCATTTTTTGGGAGAATCGGATCATAAAAACTTAAATACGGCATTTATTAACTATTATGTATTTATTGTACGTATTCTTTAAAGACATACAACAACGGAACGTTAATTAAGATAACCTTGATAAAATAAAATACTGAAATTTCTACATTTACATATAAAACATTTGACATACGTTTACATTACAATTACAATTAAATTACAAACAACCTAAAAATGACTAGATAGACACAGAAAAACATTCATTTGGGATATGATAAGACCGATCACATACACACACAACAATACTGAAGATATCGAATTGAGTGTCTGAGCAAATGAGTACTTAAAATTCATAATCAATTTTAATGACAAAACAAGTGGACCCAGTTTCTTCAGTTTTTCCTCGTCGATTAATTATTATGTCAATTGTAACTAAAACTCAATAATTCAATCCTTCAAATCATTTCCCAATTATTTCTAACCGTCTCTGTTTTTCTTTTGTTGAAATTCAAGCAGACTTTCTTCAATTATTCTTTCCAATTAGAAAAAAATCTATAAATCCGTATACAATTGGTGAAATTGGAGTAAAAATATTTTCTTTATGTTTTTTTATACTTTTTATTAATTTAAATAGAAATTTTTTAAAGATAGTAACAAATCTATCAAAAGTTAAAAATTATGATTAAAAATGGAAAAACTGAACAAAATATTGCCTTTCTTTCTTACGTGGTGACATAAAAAAATTCTAACGGAAAAAAATTATTAAAGTCTTTACTACAAATTTCTCAACTTACTATTATTATAAAAAATATCTACATGTAATCAAAAATAAACTTCTACAGTTATTATTATTACTGTTTACACGAAATTTTATCTAACTCTCTTATATTAACAAATAGACAGAAATAGGTGCAGGCTAGCAGAAACCAGACTCATTTCTATTCATTATTTAATTTAGCCAAAAAGTTTCTCATTGTTATGTAGTAAAAGTACTTGATTCCAGTTAATCAAAATACAAGAAATACAAAAGGTTTTTTTTAAACTGTAGCTTCAGTTCTTTTCCACATTATTCACTAAAGTTTCGATATTGCGCAAATACAAAGAGATGAATATTATAATACTTAATTAATTAACATAAATTAATTGAAAGCAAGTAAAAAAATTATATACCTGTTCGTGCACTATTAAAACACAAAATTACTACCGTAGTTAGACATTCAAAATTTCAAGGCACTGACAAAAAGTTTTAATTTTGACAAAAAAAAATCTTTATGAAACGTGTACATTTTCGTGGGTTTCTCTGTCGTTAATTAATTAATTAATGCCATCATCAAATCACATGCATCAATATCTGTGTACCATGTACAGTTTGTTTAGCGTGTCGCCTCCCTCCAGTTCTGCCGAAAAGCAAACAGTTGACGAAAAATATCGGTATGACTAGTCTTTTAGAAGTACTGACCTAGGATTCGGATTAATTAATACACACGAGCAATTACAATTATATTATCCTTCCGTGTTACAAATTATGCAAATTTCTTATTTGAACAAATGCGTGCAGCAACAGTTGAGAGTAACAAAAGTAGGTGATAGATTTTGTCGAATGTATTAATTAATTGTATATTAATTAACTATTACCTAAATTAAATTAAATTAGGTTCTTTATCTACAGAAGCACGTTAATTGTTTAGATAGAGTAAAGCAAGAGAAGCGGAGGAGAGCGTGGAAAAAATTATTTGTATTTGTAAAAAATTCGACAAAAGAATGCAATCAAAATCGCATTTACTTTACATTTACACACTTTACATATTTAAAAAATCTCCTTTTATCTGAAGTCACGTACGTACGTTTGTAAATAGGGAATTTTTAAAGAGAAAAAAGGTGTCACTGGTGTTCACTTCAATGGCTAAAAAATTATTAAAAATGCATCTATATATTTAAAACAAATTATTAATGTATGCACTTGCATTGATCTGTAGGCATACTTGTTTCGATCGAAATTAAGTAACGTATGTATTTATCGTCGTTTGCTAAGAAAAAATGGTACTGTTATTAATTAATTAATTAATTGTGCTGCTGAAGTGTGCTTGTAGCTAATTGCTCTGTATAATTTTATTTATAATTAAAAATTTATTATTCTTCATTCTTATTTTAGTGAAGAAGGCAAAAAAGGTGATCCTAACGTTTAAGGAAAAAATCTCTTCGTTTTCTTTCTTGTTCCAAAAGTTAATCAAGTTACTGCATACTACATGATACTACAATGAAAGTTGTTGTGAAGTTATAAAAGTAAGTACGTAACTTTAGAATAAATGGTTGTTACTATTGTGTGTGCTGATTTTAGATGATTTATTAAAAGTTTCAAACAGTCAAAAACATTGATCAAATGATCTTGTACATCCCTTTAATTTCCTACTTTCTTCAAGATGAGTCATGCATGAATTAATCAACTTTTTTGATCGACTTTAATGCGTAATTAAAAACGCATCCATCTCACCTTCACCTCCCACGAAATTTAATACTGGCAGTCGCGTTTTCTTCTTGCTGTTGCTGGTGAATCGGATAAAAAGATTATAAAAATGTGGAATTTAAATACATATCTTTGTGAGCGAAGGAGAAATTAAATTTCTTTTTTAGAAACTGACAATTAGACATCATTCAACATTAATTTTCAAATTGGCCGAGAGTCAGTTGTCCATTTATCTACTTATCGCACATCTTAATTAAATGCATTTAAAGTCACACTTTAATTTAACGTCACTGGCATCCTTACAAAATCTCTGGATAATTCTTTAATTTGCGTCAATTGTAAACAGTTTGCAAGCAACAAACGATGAAAAGCACAAAAAGTAATTAACGAGGTATCAGTTAATATAAGTTTTCCTCACGGATTATGAAGAAAAATCTTATATATTTATAGCAAAATGATACATTATAATGATTGTGATTTTTCCATCTGTGCAGTTTTTGCCATAATGTAATATTTACACTTTAAATATGAGGACGTAGATGTGTAAATATTAATTAATTTTATTACAGGCATGAAGGAATGTTATTAACTACTATTATCAAGAATTAATTACGGTTAATTGATTACGCATTAAAATGAATGTTATCTACATCGATAAATCTAAAAATAATTGAATCTATATTTAAATTGTTATCTACAATTACAATTAATTAATTAATCATTGTGAATGTTACCGTTATTTACATGTATGTATATCTTCTCTGAGAGAGACGATGTATGTCATTGACTACTTATTAATTATTGAATTACTTTACTTGTATTAATAATTACACAATTAAGAGCCACATTGTTGAAACAATCGTATAAAACTACACGCTGTTTAAAACTAATTATCGTGATTACTTACATTATAAAAGATATATTATGAATGATGATAAATTTAAAATAAAAGTATGAAATGAAATGATAAAAACGGGACAACAGAAAAGATGTATCATAATCATAATAAATAATTAAGATGTTGTGATTGTGAAGTTTGCACTTTCCCCCTTTGTGAAATGTTCAGATAAATTCTGATAAGGTAATAAAAAAAGGTAAGTTTAAGTAGGTGACTCGATCGCAGTCAGTCATTCTGTCAGCCACAGTTGCCCACTTTTCTAAAAGGGACACACCGACACACAAAAAATCTATCCATGCCGAAAAGAAAAGTTTAAAAAATCTGGTGTTGTAAAATGTAAAGGAAAACAAGTCATTCATTACATTCGCATTATCTCGTTTCATCTCATCAGTATCAGTTAAAGTACATCGACTCAAACTCAAGTCTTTCGCTTGAAAGTCAAATGAATCGTTTACTTACACCTACCCTGTCCCCATTGAAGGAAAATGAAGAGAAATTTACGTTCTTGTCTTGTGCAATTGCAAATTATTGGACCTGCCTTTGTCATCGTTTCGTTGCATTTATCTTTTCACAGGGAGAAAACGAGGTAAGTGATGATGTATGTCAAAAGGTTAGGAAACGAGGTGGGCAAAACTTCATTACAGCGAAAAAAAGCTACAGGGCACAAAGAGTGAGACCAAAATAAGCAACTCGGTATCGTCATAATATCATATCACATCATGATCATGTAACATGTTCAATCAAGTGGCCAAGCAGGTAGGTAGGTAAGTCACCTAGAAATGTTGGTGCTAAACTACATAAGATAAAAGACCGCAAGTCACAAAATAATAAATTGAGCAAGATTTTCCTTTCCTAATGATTGATAAGACGGTAATGGGAAAAGTTGTACAGCACACACACATAATTTTTTCGTGTTTTAACCTCAGGTACAAAAATGACCAGAATCGACAATTGTAAATTATTATTTATTTATTACAGTGAATTTGAAATGAGTCAAGCCCAGCCGCCCCTACCTATGTGTTGCTTCTCTGTTATGATATGATTACTGCTTGATTACATATACAAAATGCGTTAAGTGTTGAAGGAAGTGAGGCTGTCAGTAATAATAATAATAACTTTCGTGAAAAAATGGACCTGTAAAATACCTACGTTTTAGACAACGTACCTATCGAAATCTACTCTATAACCCACTGTCTTGCTGATTTGATTGAATTTGAAGTAAAAACAAAGTGAGCTAAGTCAAAGTAAAGTGGTTTACTTTCAGTGCCTTTTAGTGCAGGCAGACACTTATCAGTTTGGGAGGTGGAGCACTAGACATTTTATAACTCAAGACAAGAATGTTTCAAGCATAGTTTCGGTCACGACGACGAAAAATATGATTTTTACATAAAATAGCTAATATAATAATGATGATGATGACAATTTAACACTGAACTTGATCTTGCTCGTCATCGGTTACACACACGTTATCTAGTAAAACTTAGGCTACGTTGCTACATTACTTCAACTTTGTATTATGATGCATCTAAAATCTGAAGTAAGTTAAGGTTAATAAGTGACTTCGTTCGTGGTCGTGAGTCGTGGTGTATGCCCGAACATTTGAATGCGTCTTACATTACATAAGATAAGCCTGCATCATTATGACTGTGGCTTTGACTGTGAATACCGCATTTTATTTGCATGATTAAACTGGGTCCCTTTAACCATTATAATCAGAAACGAAGGCTTCATTTCACAAACAAAATAATATTAAAATGCACTCTGCACTACTCCTGTTATGTTGCAAACTGCATTAGTAATGTTCAATGTACGCACCAGGTCGGCTGTGGTTCGATCTAATTGTCTGTTATAGTAATGCATACACACAAATGAGAAGTGTTTCATCAGCACTGCGATCTTCGTCACTCGCCGCAAAAAAAAACTCACGAAAAATCAGAATGAACGAAGAAGCCACAAGAAGAAAAGCAGAGAACATGCAACATATTTTCTTTCATATCGTTTCATTTCATTTCATATCGGAGAAAAATTGTAGAAAACAACAACTGGTTGAGCAAGTGAACTTTTGATACTCCATTCTCATCCTCATCCTCATCGCCACAGAATATCATCATCATCATCATTTCTTTCACCATTTTTCTTCAAATTGGCACCTATTAACAAAACCTGCAAAACTGAAAATTCCTCCGTTTGCTTGCTTACTCTCTAACTAATGCTTTTTTAAATAGAGAGCATTTTAGTTCGACGAATTTATCCTATGCAAATCGAGAAGTGCAGCCTTTCCACTGTCTGTATCATGTTAGTCGCATTATCACGTTGCATTATTGCTCACTTGGTTCAATTCGTGAGAATGCAAAGAAATCTGGGTCTTCTGCAAATCATGACAAAAATGACAATTTTTCACATTTTTTAACATTCTGTATTTATTTCTAACCTGTATTTACTGCCGAAAAATATGAGCATTTAAAGAAGCTGGCAATATCTGTAATTGATGACAAAGAGAAAATAATTTTTACCTATTTCATTTTCCCGTCCCTAAACAAAAGTAACAATATTATCTCATGTGGTGAAACTGAGCTTTAAAAGAGAGAGCAAAGAAAATTTGTGAGCCTGAAGTTAAGATGACAGTTTTATTTTACTTCGCATCTCAGTTTTCACGCGCTCACATCACAAACAACAAGTCACTGACTGCCAGTAATAATAATAAAAAATAATAATTTGCGCGTGTGTGTGTAATGCAGTGAAGAGTGAAGGCCGTTCTTTGACGGGAAGATCCGTAAAGAAAAATTTCACGTTTACACTTATTTTCTATTTATTTTATTTACATATACAAAAAAGGCAAAGTTATAAATAAATAATTGTATGCATGAATGGATGAATGAATGAAAAAATAATAATGAAATAAATGACTGCTGCACTTTTTATTTTTGCACATTTTTCACTCATTTGCCGATTAATCGGTAAGTGGCGAAAGAAAAGAATCAGCTCGTTCGTGTGAATCCTACTCCACTTTTGATTTGATGACCATGATTCATGATCATATTAATCATGACTATGAATGACCATCATGGTATTTTACACGTTGTATTTGTATTTTGCACATTTACATGACAAAAGGTTTTGGTTTGGTTTCGTTCAGATCGGCTGAAAGTGTTGTTCAATAAAATGCAATGGGATGAGATGAAACTCACTCTTCCTCAAGACGCGTCAGATTTTCCTTGATATTTTATTTCGATTTTTATGTATGTACATACATGCGTATTGAGATCAAGATCTCATTTTTTTCTCTTCACTTCTTGAAAGAATAAAAAAGGAAAATGATTTCATTCATGCAGTTAGTTTAACAAAGTATCATCTTGTCGAGTGGACACTGTAAAGTAAAGTAGTTTGTATTTCAAAAAATAAAACGAGGCTGCCACTTTACTTGACTTTATTTCACTTCTTTTCTTTCAAATCTTTCTCTGCCGAAGAAGTCGAAGAGGACGATGACGACGACGGTGAAGATGAGAATGAGATGATAACTAATGAATAAAAATGTGAAAAAGAAGCTGTAGGCAGAGCTGAAAAGTGAGTCGAGTCGCTCGATCTTCATAATATCATCGTCATCGTCATTCGACTGACCGACGGATAAATAAATATCCACTCTTCTGTTTCGGCTTGACCAAAATCCAAATCGAAACCAGGGGCGGACAGACTTAAGTGTGCTCAGTTAGTTCAGTGCTCACTTAAACTCTAAATCTTAACGATACGTTACGAATGACTCGACATTACCACCAGCGTCATCAGTATGCAGTGCAATGATGCTCATCTGATTATACCTATGATTTGAATGAGCAGTGCTTTAATAACTGTCCATCGTCCTGAAAAAGAGTAAAAAAAGCGAAAAAGCCAGTTTTCTTTCATCTTAGGCATAATCTTGTGTAATGCAATGTGGTAAAGTAATCATAATGGGACAACAAACCAACTCAAAATCCTCTCTCTTACATTTTCCCTTTGCCTTTGCCGAGGAGAGAATTTAAAAAATGAGAAAAAAAAAGACGAGGACGAACGACGAATCTTTATCTTTCTCAGTTAAGTTTTCAGTCCCCTCCTAATCCTTGATGACCAATAGGTAATAATGCAAATATAATGCAACGCAGTGAATGCAGTAGGTACTTTATTTTATGTATTTTAGCAAAACGTAAAACTTTTTTTGCTAATGTGCCCGTATTTAAGAGTATCTCGAAAGAAAGACGATTCCTTGTTTTGCATCTTGCTCTTACTTGCTTGCTGGCAACAAAGAAGACTGAGGAGAGACAGGGAGAATAACTGTTATTCTATTCCCCGCAAACACAATCATATTACAATTTGCCGTCAATTTTTTATATTTTCGACCCGTCTTTGCTTTACTTTACTTACCCACTCATTCACTTAAACTTAAGTTTTACCACTGCTTCAATTCTTTCTATTCTACCCCTGTTCGATATTTTTTTTTCTTCGTCGTGGTCTTCTCGAACTCATCTCTTCGTTTACAAAATTCGTCCTCGATACACAATTCTTTTTCATGAGTTCCTCACTTACGATAATAATATTTTATTTTGACACAGACTCAGATTTTCTCTGCTATCACAATACTATCACATCGCACCCCGTCTCTTTTTTCCTCCTTTTTCTTGTTGTGTCCTTTTCTTTGTTCATAATTTGCATGCAATCTGCAAAAGAGAAGAGACTCAGAGCCAGAGCTCCGCTACTACACTACGAACTACCAAATTGCCAATATCATCATTATCATTATTGTCATTACCATCTTTAGTTATTTTATTATTATTATTTTCCTTACTGTATGCAAATGCAGTAAATAGTGTGAAAGAGAAAAAAAATGTTATAGATTTTTATTATTGTGTTTGTTAAGTGTTCCTGTATCTCTGTGTGTCTCTCTGTCTGTAGTTGTATTTACTGAGAAAAAAGTTTCACTCCGTCTTTTCCTCATTTCTCGCGAAAAATCGCGACAAAAAAATTTGCATGCACACACACAGAGAAACGAATCTCATTAAGTTGAGAAATAAGAGTGAAATATTTTAGTGTGGGACGGAAGGAAATTAGAATAACGTCGCCTTTTTTGTTGTTATTTATAATAGAAAATTAAGATAATCAATCAATTGGCAAGAATCTAGGACAGTGTATCTCATTATCATTTTTACCACTTAATTTATTCTCAAAGTTAATTATGTGAATGAAAGAGATTAAGCGATTATAAGTGACAAAATTCAAGTATTTTCTGCTGCTCAGCAAGAAAAGTGTGTAACAAAGGAAAATGTAGCTTGTTCAAAGTTTAGAAAGCTCCACATCGCTTCATTCATCGCCAACTTGTTTCTTCTTTGTGGTCCACACGTCCACTCGCGAAGAAAGTGAATTTTTCTTGGGAAGTGAAGAGAAACAAAGTTGTTGGGATTGCTGAATTTTTTTAAAAGGATAGAAAATAAACAATGGGAGGGGAAGTGCTTGTGCCGAGATCTCCCTCCAGGAAAAGACAATCGAATGGCAGCTGCGTGAGTCTCGCAGTGTTCCTCAGTGCAGTTCTCTTCTCACTCGTCGTTATTTTCGTGGACCATTGTGAATCTCAGGAGTTGCCCGCGGAGCACAGAGGTGATCTTGAGGGTGGCGTCGCAATCGGCGATTATGATGACGACGACGGCGGTGTTGTGCCTATAATGGGCCACCGTTCTGGAATTCAACATGAAGACGTTTTCACGGCGCTGCCAAATCACTATTTTGTTTCAGGCCAGGGACAGTTTCCGGTGTACTCCCCCGGAGGAAATGACAGCATTCCGAGCCCATCCGCCACACAGGAAACATCCGCGTCCACGGCAAAAGACTTCACTCCACCCTCGGATATTGTTCGTGGATTCAAGCCTGTGTACCCGGATGACGCGAGATTCGTGAGTATCACGACTTCGACTGTCTCACCTCCGCCGAAGCGGAGGAAGAAGGTGAAAAGAGTGAAAGGTCAGCAGCAACAGCAGCAGCAGGCGGTACCATCCCAGCAACCACAACAGCTACAAGATGTTCAGCAAGGTCTTCAAGGTCAAGGTCATCCAGCAGCGGGACAAGGTCATCCAGGTCGACCTCAAAGCTTTCAGCAGCAAACACATGGATTCCAGAATTCTTTTGGGTATCAGCCAGGGTAAATTTATTTCTTAATTAAATTTCACAAAAGTAATTCCCAGAACGTGAAAGTCTCAAAGTGCCCCAGTAAAAATGAATTTATTTTCATTTTTCTTGTTTGGCTGAGTGTAGACCAGGCGGACCATTTTTCCATCCTCATCAATTTCCATATGGCCAAGGAAATAATGGACACTACTTTTCCGCAGCGAATCACTTTTACGGGTTCAGCGCCGGAAATAATCTGGACAACCCAAATGCCACATTTACAGGTCAAATCCAATTTCCAAATGACACCAACTCCTCGAGTCAAATGCCACCCGGCTACTCCACTCTTTACTCGACAAATCCTACAATGTCTGGATCAGCGCAGCAGGTTCAACTCGTCGATCACTACCAACAGCAGCAACAGCAAGGTCCTTACCTGAGTCCCGGAGTGCCGCTTGCAGGTGCTCCTGGTTTCCCCGGTGGTCCACACGGACCGCATGGTCATCCACACGGTCCACCAAAAATGAATCCATTAAAAAAGTTGGCCAACTTCATTCGGGGAGGTGGTCGACCACCACGCCCTCCACATATGGGTCATCCTCCAATGCCTCCCCATGGAGCCCCACATCCTCAAGGAATTCCCCCAGGCAATAATTTTCCACTGAATGCTGCCTCAAATAACCAACAACTTGTCGCAGTCCCTCCACAAGCGTACCCCGGTCCTCCACAGACAGGTGGTCCATACATTCAAGGACCACCCATTGGACCCCAGCGTCCGCCCCCATTTAACCCTGCAATGCTTCAACAACAGCAACAGCAGCAAGGTCCTCAGGGTCAAGGTCAACAGCAACCTCAAAATCAAACCCAATCTCAGAATGGCACAGCATCCGCTCCAGGGTCACAAGCAGCAGCTTCCAACATGGCGCCAAATGGATACCCAAATATGGGATATCCCACTGGACCAGGACAGCCAGGGTTTCCACCTAACGGTCCACCAAGGCCTTCCGGCGGACCGAACAAAAATTTCCTCTCTAAATTGAATTTCAACTCGTATTTAAAGAAGTTTAGCAACATGTTCCAACGTGGAGGGCCTGCACATCCAGCAGGACCTCCACCGCCAGGTGGAAAAGTCGCCCCTCAGAATGGACCACCCCCACAACAGAAAGTGCCACAACAGATGCTGTATCCCCACTACTATCCCATGAACACATATTCACCAAACGGACCCAATCCCCAAATCCAGGCTCAGTTTCAGCAGCAGTTTCAGCAACAGCAGCCAGCCCAGGGCGGAGGAGGTCTTGGGCAAAACCAAATTCGCAGGAGACGCATAAAAATTAGGAAAAACAGCGTCGACCCACGAAACCGGAAAGTTGACGATGCACCGGAAGCGCAGTCCGAGCAAAAGGAGTTAATTGGAAGGCCCAGACTTGCCGGTCAAAGTGATGACACCGCAGTGGATGAAGATATCCCAGAGGAGGAAACTAAAATCGTGGAAGAGGATCCAAATGCAGGTGGCAAAAGGAGAAGGAAGCGTTTAGCCACAACTTCAAGTATCGTCACCAGTTCCACTGCAACCACTTCTTCTAGCAGTACCAGTGGCGCCACGGATAGCCACTCCAGTTCTGGATACCGAATGCCCGGAATTTTCGGTATGGACTCGGGAAAAGCCTTTTACTTGGACAAGGATCCGAAAACGGGAGACATTACGTTTAATCCACCAGCGGGATCCTCCTCTGGGGAAAATTCCCCTCCAGGAGCGGGGGGCGGCTCTAGTTCCCAGAATCATTCTCCTAACTCTAATGAGGTTCCACCGGAGGTCAAGTCCAAGCCCATCATAATTCACTCGTACAGCAACACCAAGACACAAGGTGGTCTCAGCACCTACAAACGCCCGAATCTCGCCTCTCTCAACCACAAGTTTAAGGCGAAACGTCCCACCTTTTACAGGTTCAACAAGACCAGCACCCTGGCGCCACCGAGACTACCCAGTTTCTACGTTCCAAGTACGACCGTATTTCCCACCACGACCACAACCCCAACAACCACGGCATCTCCAGAGGCTACCTCCACCGAGAAGAAGTCTGAGTTTCCCAACGTCATTGTTGCGACATCCAGCTCGGAAATTGTGACTAGAGTGTCCAGCTCCAGCTCCACTTCCAGCGTTTCTTCCAGCAAGGAAATTGTAGGACCTCAGTACAAGAAGAAAACTCCTGTCAAGTTCCCCCTGTTCAAGCACACAACTCCAAGCACAACAACCACAACTTCCGGTAGTAGCACCACCACTACCGCAACAACGACAACCACCACCACCTCCACGGAGGCTCCAACCACCACCCCGCCTTTATCCACAGAGGCGTCTTCGGAAGAAACGACTCCTCCATTTACCACCACCACAACAAGAACCACCTCTACAACCACAGAGCCAACCTCCACCACTTTTTTCTTCGATCCTTACCTTCCTGTGGAACTGCTCAATTTGCAGAAACAAGCTCTGGCCACAACTTCTACCTCCACTACAACTTCAACGACAACAACCACACCGCCTCCTACCTCCACTAGCGAAGCTACAACCACGACATCGGCTCCACCTCCACCTCCGACATCCACGGTAGACCCTTACACAGTTCCAGACGTTGTCAAAATTGTATCAACTGCCGCTCCAGTAGAAGCCGCTGTTGCTTCAGACTCTGTTAATGGCTCATCACTGCTTCCAACTGGTCCCGACGTGGCACTGGAACAACTGGATCAGTCCCAGGAACAAGATGAAGACGAAGATTATTACTACGACAATCCCGATGGTCCAGGTTACGTGATGCCACCTCAAGGTGCCCCTGGACAATTTAACAGTTTCGGACAGTATCGGCCAGGAGGACCGCCTCATCACCCAGGAGCCTTCTTTAATCCAATGTTGGGAGGAGGTCAACAGGGAAGGCCGCCGCCAGTGATGCCACCTCATCCAAACAATTTTTACAACTCCTTCAATCCCTTTGGACCACCAGGATACTATCCACAACCACCTCAAGCACCTCAGAACGCACAAGGAGGGTTCTACCCTGACTTCCAACCATCTCATGGAGTTCCAATCAGCACCGAAGCAGGTGTCGGTGTCACTGAAGTGCAAACAACAGCGGAAGTAACAAGTTCGACAACCGTTTCCACCACTGCATCGACGACCACCTCCCCTACAACAACAACAACCACGCAATCACCCACTACTACTACTACAACTCAGGCAAGTCCACCTCCATCAACCTCGACAACCACCTCACCAACGCTGCCACCAGCTCTGCCAGAATTCATTGGCGGCGACGAAATTTACGACGAGTACGAAGAAGATCCCGAGGGCGATGCTGCAGTTCTGCCTTCACAACAGCAACCCCAGCAACAGCCTCCAAACAGTTTCCATCTACCACCTCCTCCGCCGCCACCTCAGAGACCCCAACCTCCAATTCCCCCTCACAGGAGACCTCCACCACCTCCGTTCATGAACAGGTTACCGCCCATGTACTTTAATAATCAGCGTCCACCTCCAGTGCGACCTGCCACCGGAAGCTTCCCATTCCGACCTCCTCCTCCAGTAAAGGATATCATGAAAACCGTGACCAGCACTGAGGCTCCCACGACCAGCACCGCCACCACTGCAGTCACCACCTCCACAACTCCATCAACCACCACGACCACCCCCAGCACGACAACGACCGCTTCTACAACCACCACCCCCACCACCACTACTACAACAACAACCACCCCATCACCGCCACCTACTCAACCACATGCACCATCCGATGATCCCCGGGAACACTCTGAATCCCGTGAAGCAGCCAACCATCAAGACCTGTTCATCCCACCTGAGCAATTGTTGGCGTACACCCCGTCTCCAGATCGAGTTGCAGACCGCATTCCAGACGAAGTGATTCAAGATATTGCTCCGGGCTTCGATCTCTTCAATGTGCAATGGGGACAGAAAGTGCCACCTCCCAGCTCCACTTCATACTCCTCTCAGGAACAACAGCCACTTCCAGTTCAACAGCAACATCTCACCACTACCACCTCAACAACAATTGCTCCACCTACAACACGCATCATTTCCAGGAACATCACGGAGGTGAACATAAATGGAACTGACTACATCTATGAGTACATCGATGAAATTATCGAGGAGGACGCACCAGGATCTTCAGTGGTTAACGGCTCATCTGGACCTTCCCCTCCACCAACCAACCAGGCAAATCTGCAACCCCCGGAGGACTCACTGCCACCGCATGATTATTACAATCCATACCTTAGCCCTTACAGCGGCTTCGCACCACTTGGCAGCACACCCGGATACAGTCCAGGTGCAGTTCCACAGGGATCCTACCTGATTCCAAATGGACAGCCGGCCTGGATTCCGCAACAAGGTTCGCCTTACCTGAATGGTTACTACATGCCACCTGGACTTGGGCCCAATCAATTTCCCATAGACGCCAATCAGCCAATCCAGATAGTTCCTGTGGGAGCTGCGGACTTTGTCCTTCCCAGCAGCGTAGCGCCACCTCAGCACCTCGAGAATATTCCAGCGAGAGTAAGTTCGTCAATTGCTCCACCGGTGGTAGACGCAAGTCTCTCCACGTCGTCATCTTCCTCTCCAGTGCAGATGCATTCCTTCAGCAGCAGTCATGAAATTCTATCTGCGTCGCCTTCCAGCGTCTTCCCTCCCTTGATTCCCATCACCGAAAACTCCGTAGACAGCATCAGCCCTGGTGGTGTGATTCATCAAGACGGACACATTTCACCCCAAGTGATAAGCATAAGTCCCCCTTCGGCTCCACACGACTCGGAAGACCTCTCCGAATCCTACATTGTTTCTTTGATTGACCCCGCGAAACAAAATGTTTCCGGTTCCCTCTTGAACGGCTTAGGCGGAGGATTCGTTAGCAGTAGCACGGAACGACTTCCGCTTTTCCAGGCTGGAGGAGAGCAGGATGCCGCGGAGCACGCAAGCAATTTTGTTTCCCCGACATCTGCCACTCCATCACCCTCACCAACAGCCACAGCCCCGACGGAACCACAGATTCACATTACAAGCACCACTGCAGCAGCAGCCCCTTCCACGACAACAGAGAACAAAGCAATTTCCTACGAGTACATTGACTATCCAGATGAAACTCCAATAGTTGGAAATGGGCAGGCGTTTACACAAGAAGGAGTTCTGGGTCAGGGTAAGAATCCACCAGGAGGACAGTCAAATATTCAACAGATGCAACAGATGCGTCCACCACCACCTCCACCATCATCTCATGGTCATGGTCAAGGTGCACCACCTCACAACGGTCCGCCACCTCACCCAAAAAAGAAGCCAAGCTCTTTCCTTCAGAATCTCTTTGGAAAGCTGAGACCCGGCGGTCCACCTGGAGGTCCACCTTATCCCCACGGTCATGGCCCACCTTACCAACAAGGGCACCCCCCTCACGGGCCCGCGCTCAACAAGAACGCCTTCATTGGAGGTGACAGCAGTCCATCAGCCAGTGCGACCCTCGGAGTTCCCAACGCAGCGCCCGGCCATGGAGTTCCTTTGCTGCCACCAGTCATGAACCCGATTACCGTTGACCACGAAAAATTTAACATGGATACGTTATTTGGCGCCAGGAATGGCACAGCGGCAGATGACGGCCCAATTATGTCTATTGCACCAAGCAGTCCAGCTGCGCCATTATCCACTCAATCAACCGCTGCTTCTTCTCGCCCATCTACCTCAGCACCTCCATCAAGTGCAGAGCTCGGTTCTGACGAGGAGGATGAGGTGATTTACGTG
This sequence comes from Cyphoderus albinus, assembly GCA_021029165.1. Classification (NCBI taxonomy): domain Eukaryota; kingdom Metazoa; phylum Arthropoda; class Collembola; order Entomobryomorpha; family Paronellidae; genus Cyphoderus; species Cyphoderus albinus. Next base: position 2,797 of record VYYJ01001076.1, on the reverse strand, counting down.
ACACCTGAGGAGCTGGCCAAGTTGAAGGAAACGGGCCAAGTGGATGACTTTGAGCTGGTGGAGGATGAAGACGACTATGAATACGAAGATGAGCCGCTCAACGACATTGCTGAAAACAAGTTGGGGAGATCTGATGCCAAACCAATTTCCATTCAAAATATAACCGTTGACATATCCTCGTCGGCATTACTAAAGAAAACGGCTTCCGTGCCCGCAGCCTTGGTGGCGGTGGCACCCTCTTCAAAGGAACACTCTTCGCCCGTTCCATCCACAACTACCACAACCACTGCTGCTCCACCTCCTCCACCACCCAGCACGCCCTCACCGTCACCAGCGGTGGAAGCGCAAGAAAGGAAGCAAGACTTTTATGGAATGCCACCTCAGTCCTTCAACCACCACAGTCCACCTCAAATCCCTCAGTCCTCTGCCTCTCCCTCCGTTCCAGCCCTGGGCATGTTTCAAATGAAACCACCTCAAGAATTTGGAAGGCCACCTCATTCCCCATCACCACATCATCACCAGGCGCCACCTCCGCCTCCTCCCCAACATCATCTTCACCACCACAGCCAACAAGGAAGAATTCCCATGTCACCCCCTTTCAGAGGCCCACCACCTCAACCTCCTCAACAACATCTCCCATACCATCTTCAGCATCAACCTCCACCACCTCCACCTCCTTCAAGTAGTCACTACAACAATGGAAAACCCGGACCACCTCCAAGCCACTTCTATGGCTCTCCCCCATCATCACCTCTTCAATCGTCTTCCACTGCATCCTCCTCCGGTGGTGGTGGTCTCGTACCGGCTGACAAGCGTCATGACAGTTTCCAGCCAATGACTAAATTCGACTATGACGAAAGTATTGAGGTAATAACAGCGGGACCCACGCTCGACCCGAACATTCCACGTGACATCATTGTGAAATCCAGCTTTAACACGGCAAACGGCGCCGGTGGGCCAAAGCCAAAGAGTCTGGATGGAAATCAGAGCAACCACGGTCCGTCGGCTTCCATCACTGCCGCAGGTTTGTGGCAAGGTGCAGTTGACAAAATGTCCGCTTTTGTTGGCAGTGGCGCGAGTTACCTCCAATCGACAAGAAGTAGTCAGAATCAAAACCAGCAACAGCTCCAACATCGACAATTGAACGTCCAGCAACCACTCGAGCACGGTGACCCATTCTCCAGCTTCACGAGAAATTTGCCCAACCACTTTGACAAGAACGCGCATCTCCGACAAATGGAGCAGCAACAGCAGCAGCTCCAGTCATCATCGTCATCACGAGGCATGCGGCACATGTACGGACATGGCCACTCGAGTAGTAGTAGTGCTTCATCACCTTCAAGTAGTAACTCAGACTTTAATTCTAATAGAAATTACTGGGGTCCGGGCATTTAAATAGGTGTAGGATTATATTAATTAATTAGCACTTTAAATGTTTTTAAATCATTTTTCTGGTTCATTGATATTAAGTACATATTTACTATTATTACACTACTATGCATTTGGGTATTTATCTATGTATTCCTGAGTACCATTCCATCCAAATTTATTTATTTTTCGACGTTTTATTTTTTATTTGAATGATCTACCTTTTTATTTCAATATTTATTTAAGTTATTTATGTTTTACTTGCGAGGAGGGTGATTTTTCATTTAAATTCATTTACTCTTTTTTCGTACACAACACAAAAAATTAAGTTATTTTGCTCCGTTTTATTGATTGATTGATTTATTTATTAATAACAAATCACAAATTACTATCTAGTATCTACATATACATTAGAAAGAAGTTAGATATTTATTGACGGACTATTTATATAAAGGATGATAATGAAAAATGATTACATACAACACAACATATTTACTATAGTACATGACTATTTAAATAATTATTAAGTACTTACATTAAAGAGGCAGTTTTTTTTTACATTTTGCATAATAATGTATTATAATATTTTGTTATATTTTTGTATTCCACTTCTTTGGAAAGAATTACATGAAATAAAAGAGGAGAAAAAATGAGATGTGACTGTGAGTATTTATATGTATGTATCATTTTGTAGCGCGTCCATTAGTAGTGCAAAAATGGATGCAAGAGTTCATTTCCAATTTCGACAGTGACAAAGAAGAAGCATGAGGAGGAATAATTTCCAAAGGAGCAAAGTTCTCTTTTTCTTTCTACTCTTCAACTGTAAACTCAACAACTCAACTCAACCTGATCGCCGCATCACATCACTCACCGTTTAAATATCAATAATGCCACATGCAAAACCTTTCTTTGACTTATCATTCTCATTGAGCGTCAATGACGGCCCGTCATTGCATTCACCGCACCGCATTGCAATCGAATTGGCAAACAAAGACGAACGAAACACATGGATAGCACATGATAACATAAAAGAAGGGGAAATGAGCTCCACAGCGCATAGTAATACAATACAATCGTTGACATCTGCAGTGATGATTATGGAATGCATGGAGCTTCAGCATGGAGCTCTCTTGCAAGAACATGACATGTAAATGTAGAGGTGATAATAGTACATTATGTACACACAATAATGTAAAATGACTCACATTTAATTTATAAAACTCGGCACAAACTTTACGAGCCCCATTCGTCATCCTTATGTTAGTAGTATTTAAGTGTATTTTTAGGAGAAAAAAAAAATTCTTTTATCCTCTCATCGCGTTCTCGCCGAATTTTGCACAGCGACCACATTCATCTCACATTCAATTTCATTTTCAAGAGCAGTGGGTTCGTTGCGTTTTCAAGTTCTTTGAGTACAAATGGACCTTGT